>VZUI01078141.1:0-21875 GCA_013401135.1 Cettia cetti
AGATTAGGTCTGCTAACAGGGAAAGAAGATAGGATTTGGTCTGTTTACAGGAAACAGGAGATGGGATCAAACTTCTCCAAACAAGTGTGTTTGTAAAATGTATGAGTTTGACTATAACATGTATAATCCAATCATTGTAGTAAAAATTATTAACCAACTTGAAATGGTATATAACTTCTGGAAAATCTGAGTAAAATCGAATTCTGATCACCGAATCAGTCTTCCTGTCTCTCCATCAATCGTCAATACTGTGCCTGTCCCAGGACTAGGTCACCTTGTTCTCTGGTGAAATAATGTCCCCGCAGCCCCCCAAAGTTACTTGGCTAGCTCAGATCCTAGAGGGCTTTGAAGGAATATTTCAGGGATAAGACAAAAGATACCAAAAGAGGCTCTGACCCCCAGATGTAGTACAAGACGTTTATTCTCTAAGGTCTCCAGGGGGGAAAGAGGACAAACAAAGGAGGACAGGGCCTTATCTAGACTCCTGCCCAGGAAAAGGCACTTGGCTCTCAGCCAATAGGGTCAGAATAGGGAGGAAAGGTTAAACTAAAAGATTACAAGCTCCAGGGGTCTCTGTTGGGGGGGAAAGACCATTCCACAGAGAGATACAACACTCTGGGTTTTGGAGGTGTTTTGTAGTTTAAGTGTGGGAAGATGTGCACATTTTGATGAACTGCAACAACCTAAAGTAATAGGGTTTAAAATCTGGCTTATTGCCCAGGATACTCCCAGGTCGGGCATGCAGGTGCACTGTGCTCTGCAAAATTCCCTGTCATATTTGTAGCTTCTGGGTTGTGCGTTCAGGCTGTGCCTGTCCATAGCACCACAGTGGAGCCCTGGCAGCCCATGGGACCAGACAGCTGTGAACAAGAAGCTCCTCTGCCCTCTGAAGAGTCAGGAGTGTTCAGGGCAGAAAGCAGCCAGTGGAACAGCACTTGGGCATCGCCTCTGGAGCAGGCACAAGGTGCGAGGCCACGCTGTGTACAGCAACTTTGGGTGTGCGGTGCTGCTCCCCTCTGCCAGCCTTGGGTAACCTGGGTGACTGGGTGCTGCTGTGTTCTCCCTTGTTCTTAGCTATCACAGATGCCTATCCCACTGGCTGTCTCCAAAGACATCGTGACATTTATCCCAAGGCACTGCCTGCTGTCATATGTATAGTCAATTGTGTCTTTTGCTTTCACCTGTTGGAGTTAATTTCCATATGTAGATAGGTCTCCCTATTTTAATGACGTGCTAACAATGTCAGGATTAAGTCAGGGCCAGCTGTAAATTTGGCTGACTCCTGTGATGACTTTTGAAAAGATGGCTGTTTCATTAAGGATTGCCACTTCACCCAAACTTACTGTTGTGGGAAAGAAGTGGGATGTAAAATTCTGTCCGTTACGATTTATGAGCATAAATCTTCTGGAGGGATGGTCCCAAATGACATGCCAATTTAGAAAAATCTATCAGAATAGTCAAAAAATGGCATGCCACATATGTATGAATTCTTCTGAAAAATAGTTGCTTTGTCATTCTAATCCTGTCACTTGTCACCAGGCAGATTCACAAATTCCTTGTTCTGGGTTGGAAAACTCACAGTAGTTCCAGCAACCTACTGCTTCATAAAATTTTAAGCAAAATGTAGAGATCTAAATGTGGAGATTTCATAATTTTGATATCACATGAAGAAATGGACTAGTACTTAAAATCATTGAACTAAAAAATAAGGCAACCAACAAACAACAGAGTAAGTTGTTTGAACCTTAATTGAAACAATAAGGGGAAAATAAATTCTTCAGACATATTTCAACTATTTCTTCAGTTTTTTGCTCCTTATCTTGTTCTTTCCTGGCCTTCCTGGCAGGCTTTTAGCTGATCTGTAAGAGAGAAAATCCAAATCTCTCCAAATTTAGATGAAAATGACAAAATATTTTTTAACCTTTCTAATTTTTGTTGCATAATAGTGCAGAGTCATTCGAATATTTGATGTTATATCCTGTAATTAGGCCTTTGATTTTAGGCCTTTGATTTTAGGCCTATATTTGATAAGAAGTTTTAAAATCTTTCTCTGAACTTTTCCCTGTCTGCAATCCATGTCCTAGGCTGCAGATTGTGCTCTTGGTGGAGCTTTATGAAAGGATAAATCTCCTCACCTTCAGCAGCACTGTGTGGAGGGGAAGCTGTGTTTATTATTATTATTTAATGTGTTTTGTTTATAACAGTGGACACGTGTGTGAGAAGAATTCAGTATCAGTTGAACAATCAGTGCTGAATAGCACTGAAGTTTATGTGAAGTATCAGACTTTGAATGCTGGTGTATTGACCATGAAGGCACACTGAAAATTTCATGCCAGAGGTTGGTTGGTTGTGATTTAAGACGTCCCTGAGAATAATTACTTTGAGACTCCTTGTTCATTTGGATATTTCACTGAAAGCTAATGGAGACATTTGATAGAGATAAAATATTCACTTAGCACCTCTTTGTACAACAACCTCCTGTATTTAAAAGGGAAGAACTTCAGTTCACTGACATATTTTCAGTTAGCTGGAAACTTTTCTGCTTTTGACAGATCAGCCAGAAGGAGAGGGAGGTTTGGCTGGTGCTTCTACCATGAGGCTGCAGTGCAGCTATGCCAGGCTTGATGTGTCAGCCAGAGCAAATGTTATTTTGTAAATCACTTTCCTGTTGCTGTGCTCAGGTCTGTCTCCTTTACCAGCCATTCTTTGAGTGGACAAAGCTGAATGTGCTGTCCATTGCCTTGTTTTTCCCAGAGTCATGGGGGCCAGAAGACTCTGGAGATTAATGTCCCACCACTCTGCTCAACCAGGGCACTTAGCTTCTAATTGTCTCTAAGGATAATCCCTCACAACCATCTCTGGGCAACCCCCTCTAGTGTTCAACCGCTCTTACAATGAAGCAGCTTTTCTGTATGTTTTAAATGAAAATTTCAATGCAAATTACTTCTTGTCCTAGACATTAGAAGGATCTATGTTCATCTTCTTTCTCTCTCCTAGGTGTTGATAAAGGCCTTCTGAAGCTTTTTCTCTTCAGGACTGAACAATCCTAGCTCTCTTTGCTTCTTTATATGATGAGTGTTCCAGATTCTTAATAAAAATTGTGGCGTTTTCATGGACTCTTTCTACTATGCCCATGTTCCTGCATAGCTGCTTTCCAGCCATTCAGACCCCCTGGGCTTTGCTGGCTTGGGTTTACTCCTCCTCAGGTACAGGGAACTTGGTTGAACTTCACCATGTTCCCATGGGCCCATTTCTCCATCTCCTCAAGGTCCATCTGGCCCATGGGCCGTTTCTCCCCACATCACACCTGCAGGCTCACAGAGGTGCTGTCCCATCCTCCACTCTATTCCTCTGGGGTAACCTGCTAGTGACTGGTGTCCCTCTGGATTTTCTGCCACTGGTCACAGCCCTTTGAGCCTGACACTTCAGTGAATGCAGCACATTCTCTGCTTATCCTCTCCAAAGTTGCTCACTTTGTCCATGAGGATGTTACAGGGCACTGTGCTGAAAGGCTTGCCCTTGTCTCACAGTATCTGTTGGCTCCCCTCATCCACCAGCCACCCTTGTTGTACCAGAAGTTTATCACTCCGTTCAAATGTAATTCTGCTTCTGTAGATCTGTTCTAAGTACTGCAAATCACCTTCTTGTCCTTTTTGTTTGAAAGTGGTTTTCAGGATTATTTGCTGCACCACCTTTCCTGTGAGTGAGGTGAGGCAGGTCAGCCTGCAGCTTCTTGCTTCTTGCCCTAGAATAAAGGAATGATGTTTATCTTTCTTCCAGTCCTCTCCTAGTGACCATCGTCGTTCTCAAAGGTAATGCAGACTGGCCTGCAATGACCTCAGCCTGTTCCCTTAGCACTATGGAATAAGGAAAATGGAGGAAACAGTGGTAAAGTGAATGGACTGGGTTTTCTGACATCAAGATAGCAAATTATTGTTTTATGACTGTTGTAGTTCTTTTACTGCAATAAATAGCATTTTATGCTTTAAGAAGTTCATAGTGATACTGGGTAAATTACTACCTAGGTGAGAATTCTTTGTCTTCAAACTCTATAGGAGAAAGTTTATATTAATTTCATTATACAAAGAGAAGGGCTGAATCTATGCAAACTCATTGAGAGAGATTATTCTCAAGGTTAATTGAGATACATCAATTTGTACATGGTTTCTCTCTCACAATTTTTTGACTGATTTCCAGTAGTAAGTGGTCAAATACACTTTTATTTGGAGCAGTTTCTCTAAACTTAGGCATCCCAAGAAAGATGGATTTAAGAGGCTTGGTTTAAAGTCGACATAACTAATAAAACTGTGGAACATGTTATTTATAGGCTCACAGAAACCTAACTGGAAGGGACACTGAGCATGGCTCTCTGGAGTCATGATGCCTCAGTTGGCCTTGGTCTGTAGGCACTTCTGGCTTTCTCCATGTGTACACACCCAGATTTTTTTTTTTTTTTTTTTGAAGTCCTCTGGATTTTAGGACAGGAAGGGTTAGTTTGTGATCTGAACTGTAGATTGCTTCTATCTGTGGCATCATGGTTCAGCCTGAAGGAAAGAACTTTCCCTGAGACTCATTCTTGAACTGCTTGCTCTGCATGTGGGAGCTCCTTTTCTGTGTTTACTTGGTGCTGTTTGCAGGTTTTCTAATTTCAGGAATAAGGGCTTGAACACAATGAACCAAGCATTTTTCTCAATAAAAGCATGTATTTCCACTTGAAATCAATGGATCTTTCATGACCACAGCAGCTTCAGACTCAGCTTGTAATGCCCATTGTTGCATATTTGGATTGAAACACTGGAAATCATTAGAGAACAGTAATTAAGCACCTTCTGAAAGAAGTGCAAAAGAGAAGATATTTAAGAGTATTCAATCAAATACAAACATGTACCAAAAATTAGTATTATTGGATCTTTTCATATTTCTCTGAACCATACCAGGCATTTTAGATGTGGAAATGTTAATGAGTTATGGATTGTTTTTTGTTCAACCATTTCTACCAATGAAACAGAATGATGGAAAAAAACATGGTAGTCTGGCAAAGGGCAGACTTTGCTAGCAAATGAATGCTGAATTGAGCAATTAGGCAGGAAATCAAAACTGAGGATTCAGTGTAAGGCAGCACATGGCACGTGATCCAGAGCAGGTCTAGAAACAACTGGAGAAACTGGCAGAGAATTTTCAGCACCTGGTAGTACCATCTACAGCCAGCATCCTGCACCAGGGACTTTAGAATGGCATAAACATTAATCTTGTCTCTTTTGAAATATTTTGAGAGCACCAGTTTGAGCAAAATTTTTTTTTTTAAAGAGAAAAATATATAAGGACACAGCTGGCTCTGCTGGCAAGAGGCTGTAGCTCAGATAGTTCCGGGACAGGGTGCAGGGGAGAGCCTGGTAAATGTATGTGGGGCATTTTCTGTCTTAGTGTGACAAACTGGAGATTTCTAGTGTAGCCTGAGAGAGGTAAAGCTGGCATTTAGTGAAAAAAAAATGGGACTCCTTGCATAGTATCATCTGCATCACAGAAAATTAAAACTTCTGGAAATCCATAGGGCTTCTTTATAACCTCTCATATCTCTTTTCATGTACTTCTCCTTTCTGGTGCTTCTTTGCTAGGAATAGTGAGCCCCTTCTCTTCAGCAGAACTCTGTCACAGGCTCCCTTAAGCTGTGATAAGGTCAGGATGGGCCGTAAGAGTCATGTGTTTTCTCACTCTGGATAGAGATATATGGGAAAATGAAAACTAAATAATATTTTCATGAAAAATGTTTGCCAGTCTTTGTCTACTATCTCCTCCCAGAATTTTTGAGTGTGGGATGGTGACCTGGCAGAAATGCTCAGTTGGCAATCAAGTACAGATGTGCTGTCTGGTGAACTACCTTGTGCTAATAAAGGCTGTTCTTGCACCGTTGTGCTGCAATAGAAAGTGATAAACTAAGGCATGTGGCTGGAATGTGGGGGCACCTGTGCCACAGAAAACCATTTACATTCAGGAGGACGAGAGATTCTTTTCACCTGCATGTTAAAGAGAAAGTCCTAGAGAGGATTACAGACCAGTGAGACTGTGTAACAGATAAGAAGCCCAAATACAGTTCAGAACAGCATTCAGAGATTGCTGCCAGCTGATGCTGTCTGAGCCTCCCTAAGGTGGAATGGAATCTTTTCATGGCATTGAAGTCAATAACTGTACAAAGGCAGGGGCTGCATCTCAAGATGTGTTGAAAGCATGTGCTTTGATAATAGAGCACTTCAAGGGCAGGTTAATTGGCATTAGCTCACTTTCCTCATGCATGTTAGGGAACTTTTCATTTAAAAAATGAAGTCTTAATTATTCAGATCAGCAAAAGTAATTAGGAAATATTACTTGCCTTAATAGAATGTGGGAAAGATCTTACCTACAGCAAGATTGATTCAGGTTGTCTAAATGGGAAGACGTCCTCATGCATTTTCAGATTGGCACGGTCACTAATTTTTAAGGGAAAATTTTTGGGTCTCAGACACCCAAAATGTTGCTAAATTTCTGAAAGTATACTCTACACTTCAGCTTTCAACAATGACTGCAGAAGGGACCAAACCCTTCACAATAATCCTCTGATATGGCTTCTTCATGCAGCCTCTAAGAAAGGTTCCATGTTTTGGTGTTTCTTAAGTATCTTTGGAAGACATTTCTGTGGCTCACCCATGGGCTTTTGGTAGTGCTTCCTCTTCAAGTTCCTTGCTCACCACCAGCCTGTGCTGTCTCCTGGAGTCTGTGCTGTGGCAAAGCAATATAGCTTTCATAGCTCTCTGTTCTGAGTCCCTTCTGCACAGGCAGCATAGTTCAGTGTAGTTTTGGAGATTCTTTGATGCTGAATTGACTTTGATTTTTTTTTTTCCTTGATGACAAATTACATTTTCTCAGGATACAGCTTGTGTAAGACAATACTAATGTCACTTTCCTAAATAAAGGCAGAGCAACTGAAAGCAGATGGAACTGCATTATTGATAGGAACTGAGGATGTTCAAAAAAAGTAAGTGGAGGCTGATTGAGACTACATCTACTTGATCATTGCTAAGGCAGGAGCTATAGATGTTTTGTACAGGAAAAGATTTTCAGATGAAAATTTCTTTGGTAGGTATGGGCACATTAAGAACATCAAGACCCAAGACAAACAGTTTGTTTGCTGACAAGTGATAGCTCTAAATTGAAAGCTGAAAAATCTGACTTTTTGGTGTATTCAATTATGTAATTTCTGACACCTTGGAGACTTACTTCCACAGGTGGTGAAGAGAAGTAAAGTGAAATTTTCTTAGCTTTTTTTTTTTTTTTGTATGTGCCAGACTTCTTATAACATTCTTGACCAAATTTTTCTGCTAATATTAAGACTATTCACTAGACAACACTTGACCACCTCAGTAACCTGGGGTTTGCTTTGCTTGCTAACTAAAGGAACATGAAGAATGTTCAGGGAAAAATGAACTTTAAATGCCTGCTCATCTCAGGTAAGGAATAATAGGGGTTCACCTGCTCCCAGCAGATGGCAGGCTTTTTTAGGTGCCAGTACAAATTTATTTCAGTGAAAGAGAAGAAATGTGTACTAGGTATTTGTGCAGAATCCTGAACTTGGTACCTAGATAGAAACTGACTTGAGTGACAAATTTTCACTGAGTAATGGTCACCTGCAGTCGCAGAAAAGAGTGGTTAGAAAGGTACAGCTGGGTAAGCCTTGTTTAGATTTTCCAGTAAAACTTCAGCCTTATCTTATTTTTGAACACAGAAGTATATCTGTATTTATGAAAAGCATGATTTAAACTGTAATGAAAAGGAAAACATTGTCCAGTTAATCTAAATACAATTGTTTCAAGTGCCGATGGAAGCCCATGAAGGTTAATAAGGGCCTTTCCTTTGAGATCAGTGGAATTAGGGCAGTTTCCTATTACTCTATATCTGGCCTGCAGATATCCATAGCAGCTGTAGACTCAAAACAGTTTGTTTACATGCTCCTCTTTTTTAGTTAGAGGAAGAAAATACAATTGGAAATAGAGTGGATCAGAAGTCTTTATATATTCAGTAATTACAGTTCCTTCTATCCAGCCAACCTGAAAGTTGTACTACCTGGGTAGCTTTGAGGTAGATAAAGTAATTAATTAAAACTAAGCTAGAGATCAAAACCTTACAAACCACTCAATCTGCAAACACCGATAAGATGCAGTTTGTTCCTGCTCTTCAAACAATAGGTGTAATCCTTTCAGGAATTTTGTGTTTGCCACCCAGAACAAGCAGTAAATTTTCTTCCCTGTCAAAGCAGCTCAATGCCAAGAAAGGCAGTGCAGCTGAGTTCCTTCCCTTGGAGTGAATGGCCAAGCCAAAGTCAGTTCAATGACTCGAGGCCAATGGCTGAGTGAGGGTGCAGCCGATTCAGAATTTGTTTGTTTTGGTGGGTGTGTGTGCCCAAGGACAGCGTGCAAAGCCAGCATGGCTTCAATGTGCTCCTGGTAGCTGGGGGCTGCTGGCCCTGCTGCCTCAGCCCTGCTGAGTATCAGTGCCCCACCCACCCCTGGAACTCAACATTCCTGTTCCTTCACAAAACCCACACTAGCAGAGGTTTTACAAGTGCTGCTCACTTGGAAGAAAATTACATAGGAGGGGAATCAAGGTCAGTTTTCATGTGCCAAGTTGTCTTGGCAGGTCACAGAAAATGAGTTTGTCTTTTTGCTTAAAACTGGAAACAAAAGAAAATTCAAGATTCCAACTCCAAGCTACATCTTGGCTTCTTTACAGTAGTGTGAGGCCATTTATAGCTATTGAGATTCCTGAGTTGATGATGGTAAAGGACAATTTGGTGATAAGAGGCAGAATCTGACCAAAGAGCTTTTCATACTTGGCAAGGAGGAGGGCATAGAAAGAAAGGTTGGCACAGAGGGATAACGTGTACTGAGAAAGAATTTGTGAAGTTAATTTCAAAATGTCAGTCTTCGTTTTGACTGGCTTGTGTTTTGTCGAGGTATAAACTAAATCCCATACTGTTGTGAAGATGATAGTCTTTCTCCTACATTTGTATGAGGGAAAATTTGAGGGCTCTTTGTAGCTTGTTTGAAATACTCATGTGTTAGCAACCGAGATGGTACAGGTGAATACAGAGAGAAGTACTGTAGAGGGAAGAACTAGAGGAAATATACCGGGTACCTCAAGGAAGGACTTGTTTTAGATCCCCTGTGTGATTTTGACAGTCAGACAGTTTAAAGCAGTCAGACTGCCGCGGATGACAGTAACGGATACACTTGTGACCTGTAAAACACAGGAAGAATCTAGAAGCAGATGGTAGAAAGGTTAGTGGGAAAAACTTTAAAGTTCAGTTTTCTGTAACTTGAATAATCTCCTGTATATTTGGAGCAAAATAGTACAAGTAATGCTGCTTCTCTGGTTTCTGTCTAAGTGTTCTGGTTTTTCTTTCCTTAACCTTTTCAGTTTTGTGTTTGTATCAAAGGAGATTTACTATAGCTTCAGTTTGGGTTGTTTTTTCCAGAACCTGAAGGGGCTATGCACCAAGATGGTGGTGTTTCTTGGAACATGTGCTTAAAACTTCGGAGAAAAGAAGTGACAACCTTGAAGCCCAGGTGGCAGCAGCTGAGTGATCTGTGCTGTTTCTGCAGAGGCAGCTGCAGCTTAAGATGGTAAAAACCAGCAAAAGAGATGCACAGGTGAGTGCTACTTCTGCCACTGTTTTCTCTTGTAGTGTTTTTTTGCAGTCTGCATCAATCCCCAGAACTGCTCCACAAGCACTGAGAGTCAGCCAAGGGCTTAGTCTCAGCAGTGAGCAACAGCCAGACACATTCATTTGGTGTTGTAACTAGGGAACAGAAACACAAAATTTATCTGCAACTCAGCTAGGGTGTGCTGGCTTCCAGTGCCTCCTGTTGAGCTCTGCTTCTCTTCCCAGGAAGGAAATGCTTGTCTCTTCTTGCTGGGTTTTTGACAATTTTATTTTGGAAATTAAGGATTCCAAGAAACACAGAGGAAAGTGCATAAAGCTTGTCACAGAAACCTGAGCAGACAGTGCTGTTTCCTGGTAGCTTGTTGTGTCAGTATTAGCTGTGAGGACACAACCACCTCTGATTGTTTCCTCTGCTATTCAACACTAGGAGCCTAGGGAGGAGGAGGAACTGGACTGTTTCCCTCCATGCCAATAGAAGCATCTGTGAAGTTGCTCTTCTGATAAAGTTGTTTCTCTTATTTTCCTTCAGATAATGAAGGTAACAAAAATGGATCCAAGTGTGAAAATCTATAGTGAAATTCCTGTTCCTCTGAAGAGCTTTACTCCTTGGCCTTTACTCTGCCCAGAGTGAGGACTAACTGTGTAGAAACCTGCCAGTTCCCAATACTATCACACAGACACAACTGGGATGCAGTGGCCTTCTTTAAGAATGCCTCTCTAATAAAATCATCATTGTCTTAACAAAGCCTGGTTGTTTTTTCAAGATTTCAGATTTTTCTAAGGATATGGATTATAAAAATATTATCTTTAAACTGGAACATCCCCAGAATATCAACTGCTTATCAAAGGCATGGGATCCTTTGTTCAGGATTGTGCACCATCAAACACGTACAAACCTGTACATTTATCTGTCTTCTCTGAGAGCAACATTTTCTTATCTGACAGTACTTCAGAGCAGCTACTGGCATATAATCACCACTAAATGGCTTGAGGTAAGAATCAAAACAGAGCATCAAAAAGCTCTGAAAGGCTTCACTGAAACTATTTTAGAATGTGTGGTTAAGGCAGTTCTTGCCAATTCCTTTTTAGCCAAAAGAACAGTGAAACAAAGCTATAGCTTTTAGGGATGAATGAGCATTGGAAAAAAGGTTGTGCCTTGATATGATTCTATGTGGGGTGAAAAGAACTGGATCAAACAACCCACAGGCCGTCTGCCTATCAGTAAAGACCAAGACTTCTACTGAATTGCTTTTCACTTAACATTTTACTTTTTATTAAATATAGCATATTCACTGTAGTAGAGAAACAAGTAATTTCATTGTAAGTTACTTTACATCTTAACAGCTTCTTTTCTTTCATTTTGCAGAAGCATTGTCATGTTAGGTAAAAATACAGTGATGTGTATTTATGTAGGACCTTTTTTGAATTTCATTTGCTGTTGCAGACTTATTTCTCATGAACTGCACTTCTAAGAAATTTGAAAGTGAACATGATTCATTTGTTTTGAATGGTATTGGAAAACAGTTTTCTTAGTTTTGCAGGTGAAAAAGTAAGACTTTGCCTGCAGCAGATTTATGAACATTGCTGCAAGCAAAAATTAGCTTAGCAGTTTTTGTTAACTCCTTCCTTTTTCTTCTGAACTCCACTTTCATCTAACGGAACTGCAAATTGTGTCCCAGTAGATTAGGTGAACTGAAGGTTGTAGAGGAGTGTAATGTGCTGAGTCAAATGGCTTCACTTTCATGAAGGTAGAAGAACAGGTCATAAACAAACTGAAAATTATGGGGATCAAGACCCCTTAGATAAAGTAAATAACTTTTCCCCCGTACCATTTCTCTAGTTAGGTATACGGTGGTGTTTTTTACATTTTTCTTTCTTTGTTTTAAAATTTTTGAAAAAGTAAGAAGCAAAAGTAGCATACTTAGTCAACCTTATGCCTTGCTGCATTCAAATAACTGCTCATGAAAATTACAAGCATAGTAATCTAGCATAGGTTTTACCCATGCTACATAATACTTGTGGAAAACCCCTGTACCTTTTCTTCTTCTTTGAAGGTGCTCTAAGGTCAGGTGCAAGAGCACTGTAATTTCTGTTGTGCTGCACAAAGCCCTGTTCTTTAAATTCAGGCTTAATGGAAGAAAAAAAATCAGCAAGGCTTGGAATTCGAATCGTAGACTCATTTAGGTTGGAAAAGAGCTTCAAGATAGAGTGCAACCATAAATCTAACACTGCCAATGCACCACTAACCCATGTCCCTAAGAGCCACACCTACACATCTTACAAAGACCTCCAGGGACAGAGATGCAGCACTTCCCTGGGCAACCCTTTCCACCTAGGAATTTTTTTTTCCTAATGTTAAACTAAACCTCCCTTCTTGAAACTTGAGCCCATTTCCTCTTGACCTATTGCTTGTTACTAGGGAGAAGAAACCAACCTCCCAGCCTACTGCAGCCTCCTTTCAGGAAGCATCCAGGAAACTGCACCATGATTGGCATTGTGTTTCTGCTTCTGTGGCCCACGGAGAGCCTGAGAAAGTTGGGGACTGCAGTACAACCCAGCCCAGTTCTGGCAAGTCAGAAATAGGCATGTGTCTTAACTCTTCCCAATTATGTCCACAAAGTTTGATTACTTCCCTGGAGGGATAGTTTGTTCTTCAGGGCAGATGTGGGACGACTAAAGACTTTGGTGTCAGATTGATTTCCTATTTGCTCTGTCAGTGGCCAGGCAGGACAGTCAGTATTTCTCTTGTTTGAAACAGACTGTCTCTACTTTTGTATTCAGAGCAATTTTTTAAGTTCATTCTTTCTAAGTATGCTCTTTCCCATATGACATTAAATAAAACTTACCTTCTGTGCTTTCCTTTCTTGTTTGTAGGATTGACTTTCTGTCTTATCCAGTATAGATGTGATCTCTTCTGCTTAACTGCACATCATGACATCTTCTGTCCTCCCACTTAGGGAGGATACCAGTGTTTTGAAATATATTTATATTTCTTCCAGTATAGCTAAGGCCAGTGGGACCAGGTAGAGTTGCAGAAAGCTTCTCTCTGTTGCTCTCTCTGTCATTTGTGACAAATGTCTCTCCTGTAATGCTTAGGCGAAGCTTGAGGTAGTTATTTGCTGGTGTAATGAGTTCAGCGGTATTCACTATGATCCATAATTTACTCCCTCATCTTTCTCTTTTCAGTAATAGGGCAAAGGTGAGCACTTATTTTCTTATTTTTTTCTATTTTTATAGCAGTCACAGATTCTAGGTAGCCTCTTTGTGTGGATGCTGAATGACTTGTACTGCTGGCAGTGATAAACTTGTGATGTTTTTTTCAGGTGTTCTGTGCTTTTTCACTTTGCAAGAGACTTAATTTTGTCTCCAGTACAGATATTTTTGTGTTGCTGTTGTAAGTGGTTCACTGTTGTTGTGCTGGTTTTACTATATTTTTATAGCATGAACAACAGAGATGCAGATCCAATGCTCTTAATATGCTGTGAAAAACCCAAGTAAATAATAGCAGGAAAAGCAGCTCTTAGCATGACGTCCTTGCAGAGGGGTAACATCTCCAGGGTAGGGCTGCTTGCTGTTCTGGGTTTGCAGAGCTCTGCCTTGTGCCAGACATGGCAATGGGGCAGTGCCTGTGGCAGGGCACACTAGGCATCAGCAGCTCGGATGCCACCAAGCAGGGCCACCAGCCCAGTGGCACTGGGGCTGTGCAGTGCTTCTGGATGAGACATGGGCTAGTACTGCTGTTTCAGCATCCTGGGGTTAAAGGGATTGTAGGATTTTAGGCAGGTTTGTACCTTCAGGCTGGAGGAGCACTACTGATCACAACCCCATCAATTTCACTCTGGGAGGAAAAACAAAGGTTAATTTTCACTGTCCCTGAAAGAAACCTTAAACTGAGTATGAAAACTCTTGGTGGCTGATGGAAGCCCTCTCTATGTTCCCTTACTGAAGGGAGGGGGTTTGTTTTGATGTGTTGAATGAGACTGCAAATATCAGCACTGCTTTTTGATTAGATCTTTTCTTTCAGTGTCTCAATACATTCGATTTAGTGGAAAATGGAGTTTTTAGTTATTATGCTTTTATCTCAGTTGGGCTACTCTTATTTTGCTGCTAATGCTGAGTAAAGTACCATGATTGCTGGCTGATTGAACCTCTTTTATCCAGGGAGTCTTACAGTTGATATTAGTGGGTTTTGAAAAGGGCACATTATGCACAACTTAAATCCTATTTCTGGCTGCCTTTGAAACAGCTAATTTATTTAGATATCTTTGTCTTTTAAGGCCTTAATTCTATTGTCTCTTTGTTACTTAAATCCAGTGTTTTCAATCTTGTTTGACAGTATCTGAATTTGAATACCAAATTCTGTCAAAAGTCTGTCAAAACCAGATAAGTTTTTCTGTCTGTTAAATGCTATGAAAATGCCTTCTATTTGTTCTAGAGCAGTTTTATCATCTTCTCTGAAAACAAAACACTTCTCAGGTTTTGTGCCATTCTGTAATACCTGATAGTATTGATAGAAAAACCTACCCAGTTTTCTCAACTTGCTGTATATTTTAAGTAAGACTGTAATGTACTGTATTACTGTTTGTTCCTCTTAATTTTTTTTATTAATGGAATTCTTACTGAAATTAGAGATCATTATTTTACATTTTCCTGCAGCTGTTTTATTCAATTGCCTAAAATTGTTAACAACAAAACTCAGCCTCATGCATTCTGTAGGTTTCAAATAAGTAAACTTGTTCTTGGGCATTAAATTCAAGAGAGGTCAGATTACTGTATGAGTAATCAATCTAATATAGAACAAAAGGTAAAGTGTTTAAATGTCAATTATAAGTATTCATGGAAAAAAACCTCTTACCCACTTTTGTATCAGTAGTCCCTGAATACATTCAAAGCAGCGTCATTAAATGTCCATTCACACTCTTTCACAACAATACATTGGAATCTCTCTTGGGCCTGCATTTTAGAAGAGGTCTGTATACCAGTCATTCTCTGGGTGCTGCTTCTTCTGGAGACCTTAGAGGAGCTTTAGAGATCACAGGGGACCTTTAGTTCCAGCTGCACATAATCATTCTCAATTAAGTCAGGTAATGGTGGGTATCAGCATTCTGCAGCAAGTGGAGCTTGAAATGTTTTAGAGATGGAAGGTGGGTTGAATTTCTCCGTGACCTGCTTTTGCTGAAGTTCAGGAAGGACTAGAGAAACCTTAATTTAGGCTTGGTTATATAATCACCCCCAAACAGTATTTTTGGTGGGAATGGAGATGCAGGGGAATACCCTTTGTTTTGCATTACAAAAATCCAAACGCCACACAATGTGACCTCCTTTAATGTTTTGATTGATTTGTATTGAAGTTGTGAGTTGTATGCAGCTGTGTTAATGTAGTTTAACGTTCTTGACTTTGTATTTTACTAAGCATTCTTCTACCTTCTCATAATTTGATGTGTTCCTGAGAGTTAATAATTTCTGTGCTATTTATGCCCAGTTTAGGGATTGCCATAAATATTCCACAAGCAATTTTTTTTTTCTATTCGTATACCAAATGGATTAAGAAGCTTAGTTATGAGGAATAGTTGTTAGAGTGTCATTATCATATGGCTGTTAATGTTTTCAAATAACAGGATGCTTTCATGGTAAAGCAAGATCGACTCCATCTGCAGGAGCTGCATCATCTGTCAGATTTCTTAAGTGGTGTCTTGCACATTTGCCCAATGAAAAGACTGAATTCTTGTAATAGATTGCATTGATGTAGTGCATTTCATCTGAAAGCCTCATTGCTTTGATAAACATCATTACTATTCTTTATCCATATTAAATAACATCTAGAATCCTCGGCTGAGGATTTGGTGTTAAGTGCTGTCCAAAATACCATGTGAAACAAATTCTCCACAGACATGCTCGTGTCAGGGGACGCTTCCCATGTGTGTGCCTTGTGCCCAGGAGTGACGCTGAGTGTGGAACTCCCCTCTCCCTGCTGATGGAACTTGCTGAGCTGTAGAGTCTTGTCCCAGAGACATTCTTCCAGGGACCCACAACAGGAAAAGGGAATTCTCAGATACTTTTGCTATAGGGTAGTGTGTTTGGGAGATCTGGATGTAGAACTTTTTCCACGTAATTCTGAATGAACCATTACAGCTAGATTTACTAAAATGATTTATTGTCATGTAAAATGAAATTATTAGAAATGGAACAGTCAAGATGAATTTTCCAAACAAATGAATGTTTGATAGTACATGGTATCTCAATGTTGCATCTATACATAAGGTACAACTCAGTTAAGTTCACTGAGGAAAGGGAGGATCTGCTTTCTTCAGCTTGAAAAAATCCTTAATGATTTTTCAGTGTAACAAAGGGATATTTTAGTAAGTTGATAAACAAAGTAAGTGAATTTCCATGTGTTACGAACAAATCCTTGGTGGACGCAAGGGCTGTTCCTGGTGTTGCCATGACCCTGGGACGTAGCTAAACTGTGTTCCTGCTGCCACAGTTGTGGGAGTCAGGGTCCCAGTGGAGCCTGTGGGGAGAGGAGCACCTCCCACCGAGCAGCCACCCTGCTGGCATTTGGGCCCCCTGTATTTGAATGTTAAAAGAAGTTAACTATTGGCTAATGGCCCTGCCCTTGTTGCGTGGCAATGCACCACTTTCAGGAATTACCCTCCCCTTGGGGGTGAAGCAGTGACCAGGAAGGGAAGCATATGCTAATACGACTGGCCCTTAGCATCTTGGGAACTTTTTTGGGAAAGAAACACCCCCACAATAAAAAACTGAACACAGTGAGAGGGAACCAGATGATGCCCTGGCTGAAGAAGAAGTAGACGCACCCCTGATCCTAATTTGAAGACTCACCATGACCTATAAAGAACCGGACTGGTATGGGAATGGGAGAGGAAGGCACACAAGGTTAGAGTGTTCCCCTGAGAACAAGAACCCTGTACCTGCAGTCTGCACTACAGGGACAGTCCTCTGCACTTCCTGGTTCCTCCAGGTTCCTGGTTCTGACAACATGGGCAAACCTTGCTAGTTAATCCTGTGCACTTCCTGGTTCCTCTGGGTTGCTGTGACAATGTGGGCAAACCTTGCTGGCCTTCCCCATCCAGCTGATCTTTTTAATAAAGAGCTGAATATTAATAAAGACATAAGCCCTGTCCTTTCTTAGTGATGGTATTTTGGTTAAACACTTACATGTGTGTTGGCTGCTTGACTGAGTACTGAAAATTCAAGGTCCTGTTCTCTTTAGTTTATGCTAGAAATGGATAGTAGTTTTCTATGTGGATACGAGTGGATCCATTCTCTGAGGCCATTAATCTCTGAGGGTGGAGATGAGTGTAACCCATTCTTCTCTTAAAATGACTTTTGTTTCACCCTAACACTTCTTAGTATCCAGTTACAGTGCTGAACAGAGAATACAACAGTGAGAGAACAGGACAATGTGGAACTGCAGCACCACAAATTGACCCAGCATTTCTCTCCCTGCTTGTGCAGCTGCTTTGGCTATTAGCAGGGATGACTGAAAAGATACAGGTTTTCTTCATTTTTCTGTCAGATGCTTAGGTAGTGACTATCACATTTCATGGTAAATGCTAAAGTCTCTTCTAAGCCATTATGTCCTCATTTTCTTATTTCGTTTAGGTGCCCATATGATGATTATGGCCAGTTAATCACAAGACAGATCTTGACAGGTTTGCAAAGAAAATTACTACTATATTTCAAGGTCTTTTTCCTTGGGGACTTATTTTTCTTCACTTATGGTACTTTGCAGTGTGAACGCTGTTACATAGTCCCTGAGGTTTTCCAGGTATTGTAATCTCAGTTTCTTAAATTCCAGCCTGTAAGAAAAAAATCTGACTTGGTTTTGGAAAGTTTTGCCTCTCTGTGTTGCTGAACGCATGTATGTCTGAGACAATTACAGAGGTGGTTAAAATAATGAGTCTCAGTTGTGTTGATCAAAGAGGAAGAGCAGCTCATGTCTGTTAAACAGCTTCCATGGCTGTATCTCATTGCTCCTTGTGAACAGATCTGAAGTTGAAAAGGGTGGTTTAAAATGGTTGTCAGACTATAGGTTACAGATAGTTTTTTCTAGATTTTCTACTGAGGCTCATAATCAAATAATCATTTCAGCTGTTTGTTGGGGTTTTTTTTCCCTTGTTATTAACCAATAAATGTTGACACCCAACATTTGACTGACACCATGAAAGTCAATCTAAAGTAGGTACTTAGGGGAATGAAAGGTTCTCCTTTGAGGCATTTACTTATCCAGGCTCTGTGTGATAACAGTGATTTGGCAACTGGCACACCTGCTGTGAAGACCTGCACCTATATCTAGAGAATGTCACTGCAGTGATTTCTCAAACAGCCAATATTTGGGGTATCGTTAATGTTATCTAGGTCTGAGAGTGGCCCCAGCAGTCTGGAGTAGGCTACTGCCAAGAAATGTGGCTTAAGAGAATTCCTGATCATGCCACATCTTGTGGTGGCTCAGGCATGTGGTTGAAGTTTGGCAAAGATGGGCTTTGTGACTGGGTTCCCAGTGTCTTGCCCACGGCTGTGACCTCTCCTCCTGCCTGCTCTGTGTGTGCTCTAACTCTGCTCTCAGGGGCAGGGCGATCTTGTGGCTTGTTCCACATGCACCAAATAGAACACAGAGCAAGCTTTTTGGCTGGGTGGTTCATAGAGATGCTCCTGGAACAATAATCCTGGGATAAATAATCATAAAATCCTGTCTTATCTCCTGAATCCACTTCACAGATGTTCTTCTAGAAAATGAAAGCCTTAAAAATCATTCACCTCTGAGAATACAATGTTAATAATATCAAAACAATCTGAAATCCAGCATTGCCTTCTTTATCCTAAAGTCAGCAATATGCTCCCCTCATTGTTCCTTTCTCTTGTGGAATTTACTGAGGCTATTCATCCTTCACACACACTGCAGAAGTACACTTTGTAAAGCTCAGAAAGCTGTAGCGTTAATAATGTAATAATTCAGCAAGAAAAACTGATTTGCAAGTGACCCGTGTATCAGGCTGTCAATGGTGCTTAAAGCTAGTTCATAAATTTCTGCTAAAGAAAAGTGTGGGCTTAGGGGACCACCCTTTTTTATAACCAAAATGGCCTTGTAAGAGTCAGTCACAGGAACTTAATGCTGTTATTCTTGCATGTGATTTACATACCACCAGAGGAGAGAAGGCAGGGAAAACAGTATTTTGTATCAAGAGCTGACAAAAAACATGACATCTCAAAGGATCAAGCATTTTCTTGACCATATACTGTGTCAGAGGTGCTGCAATATTCCTTGTACTCCGAACCAGTTCCTGAGGATCTTCAGCAATTGGTTTTTCAGGGTCATTGTTTTTTAGGTCATACTCACGCATGTGACTGCCACCTGGATGTGACATGAGGCCATAATTATTTCCATCTATGAGGACCTTATTAGGAAAAGCGGACTCTCTATCTGCTAATGATACCACATTCAAATTAAAAATCATCTGGAAACTAGAATTTGCCAGAATGGAAGTTATCTGTAAAAGCCTATGTTGCTGTGCAGGCTCTAGGCACTTAATGTAAAGCAGGTTATGCTCTGGGAGAGAAATACAGGAGGAAGGACTTAATTATTGTCAGCCAACATTTGAATAGGGTAAAGGGTTGTTTTGCTTTACCTTTCTCTGTTGGGAGGGGTGTGGCAGGTCTCAGGGTGACTCTGCAGTGCCCTGGCTGGTGACCATATTGCACAAAGTGCTGGTTACAGGGCACAAAGAAATGGACCTTGCTAAAAACCTGCTTCCTCTGCAGGGATGAGCAGTGGGGGATTTCCCCCAGCTGTGTGTGTGCAACCATTTCTGCTGTTTTAGAAGCAGTTCCTACTGCTTTTGTACAAATTCAGGGTAGAGGTGGGTTTTTCGTATTTAAGGATAGTGTGACAAAAGCATGCTTCCATGGGTTTATAGCCCTCCTACGTACAGAGTGGATCCAGCAGGTCAATAGTTATTGAAGTTACTGATTGCTGTAATAGGCCATTAGTCTGGAATGTCCCATCAAGTCAATCATTACCTCATGTGATTTCAGACAAAAATGCCACTTGGAAGGTCTATACACATTTTAGCAACACCGGGATACATAGGTGGAAGCCTTTTTTAGTAATTGAAAGGCTGATTTCTGTATAATGAAAACAAAAATCAGGTGTTTGCAATTTAGCAATATATTCAGACTGTTCACTTGAATTTCTGCATGGGGCAGTAGATGATTGCAAATACATTTCATAATGCCTCTTACTAGGCTTTTTCTAGACACAGGAGCTAATGATCAAGGTACTAAGATATGAATTACACCTTGAAGGCATCTCCAGAACAATTTATTGAAGGGAAAAATTATACCATGTGACAAACAGAAAGTCAAATCACATCAGATGTCAGCAGCACCCATACAGGAGTCTAGGAAATTGATTTTCTGTAAAAGAATTTTTATAATTGTCCTTTAGAAAATGAGTATAATGACAGTGTGCATAAAATACATCTGTTTAAAAAAAACAGAAGGCAGCAGGAGAAGGGCTTTGCTTTATAATCTGTTTTTATCATCTCCTTATCCTCCACAGGGCTGGGAGGTTAAGGTTCAAAAACAATTCCCCAAGATAGTCTTTAATAGACAGTACAGCACCAGCTACCAGAACCTCCTTATGGGTGCTTTCAAGCACAATTAAATGTTCTGCCTTATTTAAAAGTTGCCATTTATGTGCTGTGACAAGCAGCTGCTGTACTCAGTAGCATAAGTGGAAGTGGCTGGACATGACTGATGTGTTTGAGAAGAACCTGAAATTTGTATTTGTTTGTTGGAAGAACAGCCCATGTTCTCACTGTTGACATCCAAGATTTACTGAAAGAATTGTTGTGGAGCTAGTGAATATTGAAGTCTATTGTATTAAAGTCAGAATTGTAGGTCTCGTTCAAGCAAATCACTGTAAAGCATGGAATTTCTTCTGTCTCTAGCAAAAGCTGAGTAAAAATTGAATATAGACTAATGACAGAAGCTACAGAGCAAGGTAGTCATCAGTGGATTTACATTTGCACTCTGAGTGGAGTGTTACTCTTCAGCTGTGTTCCTTCTGTTCACAACTTCAGTAACTCTAGGAGCAATTTACTAAGGCAGACAGTGGGGAAAAAAACACCGTTACCATTCTTGACATTTAGAGAAGGCAAATTGCAGCACTTCAAGTTGTTGCTCAGGAAACTGCGCTTGTAAGGCACAAAAGAATGTGGCTTGCTGTGTTTTGTAAAGGGTATTTCCTGCAGAGTGTAGGGCCAGCACATGGGTGGCCATGTATTCCTGCTGTAGATACACTCCCCTTTGTAGCAGAGTTGCTCTGCTGTCCATGGGCACAAGAATATAGCAAACAGCTCATAGTTCTCATTTTTATATTCCATCATTCAGGCATTCACTTATGTGGAGGAGCTGCATAATGGAGAGGGAAGTCATCATCATGAGATCAGATTTAGTGATTTAATTTCACATTTAGATCAGTGCTTTCCAAACTTTTTTTGATTACACACCCCTATTAGTTAAAAATATGTTTGAGCACACCTCAATACATCTATGTATTTATTATACCACTGTACTCATGATTATGCATAGTATAAAACATATGCAAAAATAGAAATTGAAAAATAATAAAATAACACTGAAATGCACATAATTAAAGAATTATATCCTATTTTCTCTGCTCATTTTAGAAACAGTGGATCAGACCGTGTAGAAAAAAATCCTATTCCCAAGTCCCACCTTGTTTTTAAAAGCCACAGTCTCTTCCTAACTTTTGAATAAACTCCATGTCTTTCATGTTTATCTACTAACAATATACCAGAAGACGTTTGAGAATTTATTATAACAGGTATAGGGTATTTTAAAAAAATTTTTGTTTATTAGACTAAATGCAAAATTGGGAACTTCAAAATAAATTTTTACTATTTACTTTGTGGGAGAGTTTCTGAAGTCTTCTCCAGTTTTAGCATGTTAATTTTGAATATGATGAAAATCTATTCAATACTGTTTAAAAGGTTTAGTAATTTTTAAATAAAGTGAAACAACTTCTTTAAGGGCAAATTATCTCTTTTATATGGAAATGTCCTGGTTTAGAGACAGGTATCTGCCAGGGGAAACTGGAGTTTTCCCTGGAATGGAGAATGTAACCCCCCTTCCC
>VZUI01078145.1:0-18049 GCA_013401135.1 Cettia cetti
TCCCAAATCCCCCCTGGAGGGTCCCAAATCCCCCCTGGAGGATCCCAAATCCCCCCTGGAGGATCCCAAATCCCCCCGGGAGGGTCCCAAATCCCCCTGGAGGATCCCAAATCCCCCCTGGAGGGTCCCAAATCCCCCCTGGATCCCCCTTTTCTCCAGGCTGAGCCCCCCCATCTCCCTCAGAATCCTCCAGTCCCTTCTCCAGCTGCTCCAGCCCCATTCCCAGGACAATTCCAGCCCCTCCCTCCATGCTCTGGACATTCCCAGCAGGAATTCCAATCCCTGGAATTGCATCCCTGCATCCTGCCCTGTTTTTATTCCCTCCAGGAATGGGAATCCACCCAAATTTGGGAATCCCGGAGCCTTTTCCCTGCCCTGGGGCCAAACCCAGGAATTCCAAAGGACAAAACTCCACCAGGAGCTGCAGGACAAGCCCTCGGGGTTAACTGAGGCACTAATTACACCCCATAATTAACACACCCAGCTCCAAATCATTCTGGGAGTGCCCATTCCATCCTCCAGAAAACTCCCAGCTCTCCAAGCAGAGGTGGGAAAAGGGATTCAATTCCAGATTTTTTTTGGTGTTTCCTGAGCTTCAAATCAGGAAAACCTAGATGATTAACGAGCTTTATTAACGAGGGCAGCTCATTAAGTTGCCATGACGACAACACAAGGAGTCAACAAACACGGAGCCATTTCCAGAGGGAGCAGGATTTCCCTGGATTTGGGTTTTCCAAGCAGTTTTTTGGGATTTTAAGGGGAGCACAGGGGGTTGTGTCACAACCAGGATTTGGGAAGAACTGCCCTTCTCCCTCTGGAAAAAACGTGGGATAAAAGCACAGGAAAACGGGTCTGGGAATGAGGAAAAACATTCCTGCTAAACGTGGGGGAAAAACCTCAACGTGGCACTCCAGAGTGGGGAAAAACCTGGAGGAGAGGATGGGAATGGCCATGGGCAGGCACTGGGTGAAAGCTGGGCTGGGGGAGTGGGAATTTCCTTGTCCAGGAGAATTCCTAGCGGAACTGGAGGGGGCTGATGCGCAGCCCCAGCACGTCCTTCCCGATCTCCGTCACCTGCAGGGACAAAGAGAGGATTGAAGGGTGAAAAGCTGGGATTTAGGGGGTGAAAATTCAGGATTTAGGGGTAAAACCTCAAGATTTAGGGGTTGGGTTTGTGGCTGTCGCTTCTGGGCCCGTGCTGGGAGCACTGGGAAGGGTCTGGGAGTGTCCTGAGATCCCTTGGGGAGATTTGGGTGGAAATTTGAGGGATTTGGTTGGAAATTTGAGGGATTTAAGGGGATATTTGAGCTATTTCCATGGATATAGGAGATATTTCCATGGATGTAGGAGATTACCCCTCAGCTTACTCCACACCAAGCAGGCCCATCTCCCACAGGCCTTCCATGTGGGAAAGACCCCAAATCCCCGCTCAGAGGAGAGATTTCTGGAGATATTTGAGATACTTCTACAAATATTTCAGCTATTTCCATGGATATTGAAGATATCTCCATGGATATGGAAGATATTTCCATGGATAGATGAGACTCCCCCTCAGCCTCCTCCAGAGCAAGCAAGCCCAACTCCCACCGGCCTTCCTTGTGGGAGAGACCCCAAATCCCCTCTGGAAACACAAATTTTGCCCTCCTAAAGACAACAGTGATGCCCCAAAACCCCTCCAAAGCCCAAATTTCCCCAGGCCACAGAGCAGCGGGATGGGATTCCCGGGAACGGCGCTGCCCTCACCGTGGTGACGCGGCAGATCTGTCCCCGGAACTCGGGGCTGTAGCAGGCCCCGCTGAGGGGACACTTCTCCACGGCTTTGCCGCGGTAGATGGGGCGGTAGGAGGCGGCGCAGATGTCGAAGGGGTTGTGCTGGTCGTAGTTGAGCTGGTGGCTGTCGCTGGGGTTCTTCTCACACGCCGCCAGGATCTTCCGTGTCTGGGGAGAGGCAGCGCCGTCAGCGCGGGGAGTGGGGACAGGCCCCAAAATGGGGTCAGAGAGGGGGTGACACACCTGAGGGCATCACCCAGGGTTTGGGGACAGGGACACCCCAAACATGGGGTCAGTAGTGGGCGTTTCACACCTGAGGGCATCACCCAGGGTTTGGGGACAGGGACACCCCAAACATGGGGTCAGTAGTGGGCGTTTCATACCTGAGGGCATCACCCAGGGTTTGGGGACAGGGACACCCCAAAAATGGGGTCAGAGAGGGGATGCCACACATGAGAGTCTCACTGAGGGTTTGGAGATAAGGACACCCCAAAAATGGGGTCAATAGAGGGGGTTTCACACCTGAGGGCATCACCGAGGGTTTGGGGACAGGGACACACCAAAAAAGTTGTTTCCCACCTTGGGTTTGGGGACAGGGCCATTTGGGGACAAGCCATTTGGGGACAAGCCATTTGGGGACAGGGCCATTTGGGGTCTCACCTGCTGTGCCACCTCGGGCTTGGGGCCGAGCTCCAGCAGGCGCCGGGCGAAGGTGGCGGCTGTCTTGAAGTTCTTGAGTTTGAAGAAGAGGTTGAGGGCAGTGCGGAGCACCAGGATCATGTGCACAGGCTGCAGGTTGGAGTGTGTGAAGTAGGCGGCCATCTGCCAGGGAAAGCACAGAAAACCTGGTTAAAATCCTTGGGAATAACGGGAATTGCGACAGGGAATCCCTCTTTTCCAGGCAGCCCCTGCTGTGTTTGTGTTGAAGGCAAAATTCTGAATTTGCAGTGAGTTTTTTTCCCACCTCAGGAATCCCACATTCCCTCCCTCAGGAATTCCCACATTTCCCCTCAGAAATTACCACCTTTTCCCCTCAGGAATTCCACATTTTCCCCCTCAGAAATTCCACATTTTCCCCCTCAGAAATTCCACATTTTCCCCTCAGGAATCCCACATTTCCTCCCTCAGAAATTCCCGTATTTCCCCCTCATGAATTCCCCTACTTTCCCCCTCAGAAATCCCACATTTTCCCCCTCAGGCCTCCCTCACCTCACAGATCCTCTTCTGCTGCTCCAGCGTCTCCTTGGGCAGCTTCTTCCTCTCGATCTCCATGGACAACCCCACGATGTATTCCCGGCAAATGGCGATCAGCTGCTGTGCCTTTGGGACAAAGCCAGGGATCACACCCTGCCCTGGGGACAGCCCGGCATCCCAGTGGGATTCCCACATTTGCCCCCTCAGGAATTCCCACATTTCCCCCTCAGGGACTCTGTGTTTTTCCCTCAGGAATTCCCACAATCCCCCCTCAGAAATACTACATTTTCCCCTCAGGAATTCCTACAATTACCCCTTCAGGATCTCCACATTTCCCCCTCAGGAACTCTGTGTTTTTCCCTCAGGAATTCCCACATTTCCCCCTCAGGAACTCTGTGTTTTTCCCGCAGGAATTCCCGCATTTTCCCCTCAGGAACTCTGTGCTTTTCCCTCAGGAATTCCCTCATTCTCCCCTCAGAAATCCTACATTTTCCCCTCAGGAATTCCTGCATTCCCCCCTCAGGAACTCTGTGTTTTCCCCTCAGGAATTCCCGCATTCCCCCCTCAGGAATCCCTCAGGATCCCTCACCTCGGCGATCTCCTGCTTGTTGTCCACCACCAGCAAGGGCACGCTGAGCAGGATCAGCCGGAATTTCTCCACGGCCTCCTCGAACTTGCCGGCCGTGGTCAGCTGGTAGCAGAGCTGCAGCCGCTGGATCAGGTCGTTGAGCTTCAGCCCCACGGCCGGCAGCGCGTTCTTCAGCCCGGCCTCCTTCCTGGGATCCCGAGATTTTGGGGATCAGGGGTGGTGTGGGTGGCGTGGAACTCCAGGAGCAGCCAGGCCAGGGCAGTCCGGGAATTCCTGGGATGCCTCCAGGGATGGGAATCTGCCTCCCTGAGTCCCTCCCGATGATTCCCAACCCTTTTTCCAGGGAAAAATCATCCCAGATGTCCAACCTTGGCACAGCTCGAGGCTGTTCCCTCTTGTCCTGGCCCCCTTCCCTCGGATCAGATCCCAAATTCCCCCTGGAGGATCCCAAACCCCCTTTGGATCCCCCTTTTCTCCAGGCTGAGCCTCCCCAGCTCCCTCAGGATTTTCCACTCCTTTCTCCTGCTGCTCCAGCTCCATTCCCTGGACTCTTCCCACTTCCCAGCCTCTCATTCCATGAGGATCCAGCCCTGGACACTCCTTGGATTCTACCCCGAGCTCAGCCCCAAACCCATCTCTGCCCCACTCAATTCCCAGCTCTCTCCACAAACCGGGAATTCCGGCTGCTCCCCATCCCTGGAGGCACCCAAGCAATTCCTGGACCTCGCTCTGGGTATCCAGACAGGAATCACTCACAGCTCGGACTCATCCTCCCCAACCTCACACATCCAGGATTTCTCTCTGGAAGAGCATTCCCAGGAGCCTGGAAAATCCCTGGGATGCGGGCAAGGCGCTCACCAGTTGCGGTGTGGGAATCCATACATGGGAGGGAGGCTGGGAAGAGCCTGGAATGTCGTCCGGCCCCGGGAAAAGGTCTGCAGGAAGAGCTGCTTGTAGGGCCCGAAGTTGGTCACTCCCACCTGGTCATGGAGCAGCTGAGGGGAAAAAAAAAAATCGGGGATTGGGTTGGGAAAAGCTGGATCAGGCAGCGCCGAGGCCTCGCTTTGGGTTGTACCCACGGGAAAACGGGGATGGAATGTTCCCAAATGGACACAAAGCAAAAATTCGGGGTGGAGCAGGGAAAATAAAGGGGGAAAGGTGAAAAATTCCATGGAAAACTCACCCTCATGGCTGTCTCGAAGGATCCTGCCAGGATGTGATCCACAGGAAGCTGGGAATTGTTGCACCACACCTGGAAAAGAGGGAAGGGAATCCAGGTGGGATCGGGATGGGCAGAGCTCCCACAACAGAATTCTCACGTTGGGCTCACAAATCCAAAAAAAAAAAAAACAAACCCAAACCAAAAAAGAAAGGGAAAAGGAGGAAATTCCCAGTTTTCCAAGGAAATCCAGGATTTTACCTGGGCTGGGCTGGTGCCTTTGGTGGGGGGCACGAAGAATCCGTCCTCAGCCGCTCCTGCGGGGCCGGAGGGGACATCCTGAGGGGAAATCCCGGAATTGCAGCTGAAACCGGAGCTGGACAATCCCACAGAATGCTCCCTGCTTCCCAAATTCCCGAGGAATCGGCGCTGGGATGCCCCAGGATCCTCCTACCAGCTCGGGGGGAAGATCCAAATCCTCTTCCACCTCCCATCCTCCTCCTTCCTCCTGCCCTTTGCCCGCTCCTTCCTCTCCGAATCCGTCCCCGGCATCCACGAATCCATCTGCAGGGAATGCCAGGGAATACCAGGGAATGCCAGGGGGATCCCAGGGCCCAGGGAAAGGAGCATCCCAAGGGAAATCCCGGGATTTTCCCACCTTCATCCAGCTGCAGCTCGGCGTCCTCGCCCCAGCCCTCGGTGCCCACGGTGTCCATGTCAATGTCAGCCGCCAGGGCTCCTCCTTTCCCTAAAATAAACAGGGAAAAACCCTCGGGAAAAATTCCATGAGGGGAATACCCTGCCCTACCCTCCTGCTGATGTGTCTCAGGTTGGAATTTTGTAGAATTTTGGGATTTATGAGAGCGGGGGAGAGGGCCAGGTTGGTGGGATGGACCCCCAACTGGACACCCAGAATTCCAGGGATTCCCCGCAGGGATGGGATCCAGCCCTCCCCGTGCCCCTGCTGATGCTTCCCAACCCTTTTCCCATGGAAAAATCATCCCAAATGTCCCAACCCTGGCACAGCTCGAGGCCGTTCCCTCCTGTCCTGGCCCCGTTCCCTGGGCTCAGATCCCAAATTCCCCCTGGAGGATCCCAAATCCCCCCTGGATCCCCCTTTTCTCCCTCCCAGCTCCCTAAGGATGCTCCATTCCCTTTTCCAGCCCCGCTCATTCCATGACTTCCCACCCCTGAACACAACCCCAGCCCTGATCCCCTTCCCGGCGCCTCCCATCTCCTCTCCCGCTTTCCCATCCTCCTTTCCCCCATTTCCCAGAACATTCCCTGGTGTTTTCCATGGGGGGAACCTCCCTGTGCTGATCCCAAACACCCCGGGGAGGCCGGGAACGCCGGGAACTCCGGCATGCCGACCTTTCCCGGCGATGGAGCCCTCGAAGAAGCCCTTGGACACGGTCAGCAGGGGCCAGTTGGTGTCCAGGGGCAGCACCGGCGCCGGGGGCTGCAGCAGCCGCGCCTCGGGATCCACGGCCGGGATCTGGAACCGCCGGGAAAGCCTCGGGATCAGCCGGGAGGGCCCCGCTGCTCCCGGGAGCCCGCCCTGCCCCAGCCCGGGTGCTCCACCTCCTCTCCAACCCCAATTCCAGGGGCTTTCCAGGAGTTTTCCTCACTGGATCCCACTGCTCCCTCCCGAATTCACAGAGTTTCCCGGGATTTCCCCCACCCCGCCCTCCCTCCCGAATTCCCGGCATTTTCCCCAGTGTTTTTCCCACCGTCTCCTTCTCGGGATCGAAGGATTCCCGCAGGCTCTCAGCCTCCTCGTCCAGCCCGTGTGTGGCGGCCGTCAGGAAGGCCAGGGACTCTGGGAAAACGGGAATGGCCCCGGGAATGGCCACTGGAATAACTGGAAATACTGGGAATAGCCACTGGAATAACGGGAATGGCCACTGGAATAACGGGAATGGCCACTGGAATAACGAGAATGGCCTCTGGAATAACTGGAAATACCAGGAATGGCCACTGGAATAACAGGAATGGCCTCTGGAATAATGGGAAATATCAGCAATGGCCACTGGAATTCTGGGAATGGCCACCGGAATAATGGGAAATACTGGGAATGTCCATTGGAATAACAGGAATGGCCATTGGAATAATGCAGGTGCTTGGGGACCCAAGAGCCTTTCCCAAGCTCCCAGTACAGAATTCCCTTTGGGAGTGGTCCCCCCATGCCCGGAATTCCCACCAGGAGTGTCCCCCGCTCCAGCATTCCCACCAGGAGTGTCCCCTCTGCCCAGCATTCCCACAGGAGCATCCCCCCGCTCCCGGCATTCCCGGATTCCCGGAGTCTCACTCTGGCCGCAGTTGCGCAGGATCCGCACCCTCTCGGCCACGTCCCCCAGGTACAGCGCGTTCTGGTAGTGCCCGCTCATGTCCTTGCGGATCTCCGCTGGATGGGGAACGGGGGGGATCACCCTCGGCCGTGCCCCAGCTCCAGGAACCCTCCCAACCAACCCCTGCTTCCCCAATCCCGGGGATTCCACAGCTCCCAACCCCTGCTTCCCCAATCCCAGGGGTTCCAGGCGCCTCCATCCCCACTCCTTCCCCAATTCCAGGGGTTTTCCAGGAGCTCCCAGCCCCTCCTTCCCCAATCCCAGGGGTTCCAGGAGCTCCCCACTCCTTTTTCCCCAATCCCAGGGGTTCCAGGAGCCTCCATCCCCACTCCTTCCCCAATTCCAGGGGTTTTCCAGGAGCTCCCATCCCCTCCTTCCCCAATCTCAGGGGTTTCAGGAGCTCCCAGCCCCTCCTTCCCCAATCCCAGGGGTTTTCCATGAGCCCCATCCCCACTGGATCCCACTGCTCCCTTCCCAAACTCCAGGAGCTTTCCCGGATTTCCCGCCGGGATCTCACCGATCTTCATCATCTTCCTCAGCTTCTCCAGGTTGCCGGTGATGAGGTAGAGGAAGGAGAGGCGGTCGAAGTTCTTGGTGCGCTGGTAGCACATCTCCACCACCTGGTGGTTCCCCTGCAGCAGCGCCACCTCGCCCAGCTTCTCCCAGCAGCCCTTGTCGTCCAGGGCCTTGGCAGCTTCCAGGGCGATCTGCGCCAGGGAATTCCCGAATTCCAGATCAGAGGGATCGGGAATGGGAGCAGGGACTGCAGCAGAGCCGCCTCCCCCAGCAGCCCTGGCCATCCAGAGCCCTGGCTGCTTCCAGAGCCATCTGTGCCAGGGAATGTCCCCGAATGTCCCAACTCAAACTTCTCAGAGTGTCCCAAAACACCCCAAACCAGCCCAAAACATCCCCAGATCCCCCAGAACGTCCCCGCTCCTGCATCACCTCGATGTTGCCGCACTCCAGGGCCAGGCTGAAGTGCGTTTGTGTCCCAAAACATCCCCAAACATCCCAAAACATCCCAAAACATCCCAAAACATCCCCAAAACAATCCCGGAATGTCCCCTGCTGACGTCACCTTAATGCTGCCACACTCCAGGGCCAGGCTGAAGCGCATTTGTGTCCCAAAACATCCCCAAAATATCCCCAAACACCCCAAAACATCCCCAGAATGTCCCCTGCTGACGTCACCTCGATGTTGCCGCACTCCAGGGCCAGGCTGAAGCGCGTTTTCTCGTCCTTGACGAAGTGCAGGGCCACCTCGGGGTACCCCTTCCTCTGCAGGTAGGCGATGATGGACTGCCCCACCAGCTTGGCGTTCCGCACCATGTGCAGCACCTGCGGGATCCCCGAAATCCCAAACCATCCCAAAGCCTTGGGAAAAGCTCTGCCCAGCCTTGGGAAAGGCTTTGCCAGCACCTATTCCCAAAATCCTCCAGCCCCTATTCCCAAAATCCTCCAGCCCCTTTTCCCAAATTCCTCAGGAACAGCTTTTCCCCTTTTCCCCCGTTCCCAACCCCATTTTCCCCATTCCCAGGTCTCTCCCATCCCCAGGTTTCCCCTCAATCCCCTTTTCCCCCACCTCGTTGTATTTCCTGTTGATGAGGGTGAGTTTGAACCTGAACTTGTTGGGGTCGATGCTGAGCACAGGGGGTTCACCTGCGGTTTTCCCCCATTTCCAACCCCATTTTCCCCCGTTCCCAGGTTTCCCCCGTTCCCAGGTTTCCCCCGTTCCCAGGTTTCCCCCATTCCCAGGTTTCCCCCGTTCCCAGGTTTCCCCCGTTCCCAGGTTTCCCACCTCGTCGTATTTCCTGTTGATGAGGGCCAGCTTGAAGCGGAACTCGGTGGGGTCGATGGTGAGCACGCGGGGCCGGCACTCCCGGTCCAGGCAGTACACGTTGTTCCCCTTCACCCGCGTCACGTAGATGGGCAGGTCCAGCGTGCGGATGATGCCGTGGTCCCTGCGGGGGCACGCCCGTCACGTCCCGGGGGATCCCAGGGGGTCCCAGGGGAGTCCCAGCCATCCCAGTCTGATCCCGGCCATCCCAGGGAGATCCCAGTTTGATCCCGGCCATCCCAGTCTGATCCCGGCCATCCCAGGGAGATCCCAGTTTGATCCCGGCCATGCCAGAGAAGTCCCAGTTATCCCAGTGAGATCCTGGGGGATTCCTGGCCATCCCAGTTTGATCCTGGCCATCCCAGGGAAGTCCTAGTTAATCCCAGTGAGATCCTGGGGGATTCCCGGCCATCCCAGTTTGATCCAGGCCATCCCAGTTTGATCCAGGCCATCCCAGTGAGCTTCCCGGCTGCCCTGGTGAATTCCCAGCTATGTTGGTTTGATCCCAGTGAGATCCCACCCATCCTGGTGAGATCTCCAGTGAATTCCCAGTGGATTCCCTGGTGAGTTCCTGGTAAATCCCCGGTGAGTTCACAGTTTGATCCCACCCACCCTGGTGAATCCCCAGTGAATTCCCAGTTTGATCCCTGTTTGATCCCAGTTTGATCCCGGTGCATTCCCAGTTTGATCCGGGTTTATCCTGGTTTGATCCCCGGTTTGATCCCGGTTTATCCTGGTTTGATCCCCGGTTTGATCCCCGATTTAATCCTGGTTTATCCCGGTGTGATCCTGGTGAATCCCTGGTGCATTCCCAGTTTGATTCTGGTTTGATCCCAGTGCATTCCCAGTTTGATCCCTGGTTTGATCCCGGTGCATTCCCGGTTTGATCCCTGGTTTGATCCCCAGTGTGACCCTGGTTTGATCCCGGTGCATTCCCGGTTTGATCCCTGGTTTGATCCCCAGTGTGACCCTGGTTTGATCCCGGTGCATTCCCGGTTTGATCCCTGGTTTGATCCCCAGTGTGACCCTGGTTTGATCCCGGTGCATTCCCAGTGTGACCCTGGTTTGATCCCGGTGCATTCCCAGTTTGGTCCCTGTTTGATCCCAGTTTCATCCCCAGTTTGATCCTGGTGCATTCCCAGTTTGATCCCGGTTTGATCCCGGTTTTTCCCGGTGTGATCCGGGATCCTGACCCCGAGGTGACGGCGTATTTGATGTGGTTGCTGGTGGTGTAGATGAAGACGCCGCTCTCGTCCCAGGCGCCGCTCTTGACCCGGATGTTCTCGTGGATCTGGCACAGCGACTCCAGCTTCCGGTTACAGATCAGGATGGCTGGGAACGGGAACAGCGGGAATGACAGCGGGAATGACAGCGGGAACGACAGCGGGAACGACAGCGGGAATGACAGCGGGAACGACAGCGGGAACGACAGCGGGAACGACAGCGGGAACGACAGCGGGAACGACAGCGGGAATGACAGCGGGAATGACAGCGGGAATGACAGCGGGAACCACAGCGGGAACCACAGCGGGAACCACAGCGGGAACCACAGCGGGAACGACAGCGGGAATGACAGCGGGAACGACAGCGGGAACGACAGCGGGAACGACAGCGGGAATGACAGCGGGAATGACAGCGGGAATCACAGCGGGAACCACAGCGGGAATCACAGCGGGAACCACAGCGGGAACCACAGCGGGAATCACAGCGGGAATCACAACAGGAACAGCAGGAATCACAAACGGGAATCACAATGGGAACAGCGGGAATCACAACGGGAATCACAACGGGAACAGGAATCACAAACAGGAATCACCAACAGGAATGGGAATCACAAACGGGAATCACAAACAGGAATGGGAATCACAAACAGGAATCAGTCACAGGCAGTCACAGGCAGTGGGAATCACAGCAGGAATAACGGGAATGGCAACGGGAATGAACAAGAACAACGGGAATCGCAGCGGGAATGGCAATGGGAATGATGGGAATAACAGGAATGGGAAGGAGAATGGGGATTGGGATGGGGACAGGAATAATGGGAATGGGAACAGGAATTCCAGGAATGGGAATGAGAAGGGGGATCAGGATGGGAATGGGAACAGGAATGAGAATTCCAGGAATGGGGGCGGGAATGGGGGAAGGAATCCTGGGAATGCTGGGATGCTCTGGGCTGGGAGCACCTCACAGATCCCCAAAGCACCGGGAAACTCCTCCCATCCCATGGCCCTGGATTTGCTCTCCCAGCTCCCAGTCCCAAAGGTTTTTTTGGGATTCCCCAAATTCCCCAATCCCTGGAGGTGTCCAGGGAATCCTGGATTTGGAGTGGGACCGGTCACACTTGGGGGACCCCAGAGGGTTTTCCCCAACCTTGGAATTCTCTGAGGTTGATCCCGGTGCTGGGATTCCATAAAAAACCTGGGAAATTCCATTAAAAACTAGGATTTTCCTTTAAAAAAACCTGAGAAATTCCCTAAAAATCCTGGGAAATTCCATTGAAAAAGTGGGAAATTCCATAAACCCCAGGGATTTTCCACCAACCCCGGGATTTCCTGGGACTCACCGTGCTTGGCCAGCAGGGCCACGTGGGACATGTCGGCCGACCAGATCACGTACTTCACCTTGGAGATCTTCACCGAGGCCAAAGTCCTGGGAAAAACCCGGACCCGGGATCAGGAACATCCCAAAATCCACCCCTGGAACCTCCAGGATCACAAAAACTCCCATGGATCCCAAAAAATCCCTACATATCCCAAAAACCCCCCAGAGGATCCCCCAAAACCCCATGGATCCCAAGAAAATCCCCATAAATCTCAAAAAAACCTCTTGGATCCCAAAAAACCCCTTATGGATCCCAAAAAACCCTCCAGCAGATCCCAAGAAACCCCAGCAGATCCCAAGAAACCCCCAGCAGATCCCTTTTCCAGCCCTTCCCAGCTTTCCACAGGAACAAGCAGGATTTGGGGTGGGAAAAAGGGCATTTAGGGTGGAAAAAATGGAATTCAGCATGGGGAAAGGGAGATTTAGGGTGGAGAAAAGGGGATTTAGGCTGAGGAAAAAGGAGGATTTTGTGCAGAAAAAGCAGAATTTAGGGTGGAAAAGCAGGATTTAGGGTGGGAAAAAGGAATTCAGGGTGGAGAAAAGGGGATTTAGGGTGGGAAAAGGGGGGATTTTGGGCAGAAATAGCAGGGTTCAGGCGTGGAATTCCCAGAAAATTCCCAGGAAATTCCCAGGCATGCCCACCTTTTCTGCTGGACGTCGAAGAGGGTGATGGAGTCGGAGTCCCGGAGCAGGAGGTTCCCGGTGCCCGCGTAGAAAATCTCGTCGCAGTTGGGCACCGGGACCTTCTTGGTGATCTCGTTCTTCAGGTTCTTGATCAGGATCTGCCCCAGGGAATTCCAGAGTTTGGGGATTTGGGGGAATTCCGGGGGCTTTGTGCCCTTTGGGCAGGGTTGGGGTTCCCAGGATTTTCCCCCCGTTGGTTTTTGGGGGCGCACGCAGAGCGAGGTTGGGATCTGGAGTTTTCCCGGAATTCCGGGGGTTTGGAGGGGGGGAATCCCCCCAGGAGCATCAGATCCAGCCCTGAATTCCAGGGATTCCCCCAGGGATGGGATCTGGGGTTCCCCCAGGGATGGGATCCGGCCCTCCCTGAGCCCCTCCTGGGGATTCCCAGCCCTTTTCCCTGGAAAACTCATCCCAAATGTCCGAGCCTGGCACAGCTCGAGGCCGTTCCCTCCTGTCCTGGCCCCGTTCCCTGGGCTCAGACCCCAAATCCCCCCTGGAGGATCCCAAATCCCCCCTGGAGGATCCCAAATCCCCCCTGGATCCCCCTTTTCTCCAGCCTGAGCCACCCCAGCTCCCTCAGAATCCTCCAGTCCCTTCTCCAGCCCCATTCCCAGTTTTCCCAACCCTTTTTTTTTGGGATCAGGCCCCTCTGGAGCCGATCCCCATTGTCCCAATTTCCCACTTTTCCTGTTGGAATCAGGAAACCTCTGGACCCAATCCCTGTGATCCCAATCCCAGCCCTTTACGGGGATCAGCCCCGCTGGATCCCAGCCCCACGATCCCCATTTCCCAGATTTTCCCCGGATTTTCCCCGGATTTCCCGGGGTTCTCACCGAGTGCATCCGGTCCAGGACAGCGAATCTGTTCCGGGCCACCCACACGGCCGTGAGCCCCGAGGAGCGCTTCCCCTCCGGGGCTGGGACCCCAAAAAAACCAGGGATCAATCCCAGAATCCAGCCAGGATTGATGGGATTGGGATGGGGTTTATGGGATGGGTTTTATGGGATGGGGTTTATGGGATGGGGTTTATGGGATGGGGATGGGGTTGGGATTCTGGGATCAGTGGGATCAATGGGATTGATGGGATGGGGTTCAGTGCTTGGGATTTAAGGGATTTTTCAAAAAAAACAAAGTGGAATTTGCAGGATCCCCCCAAAAATGTAGAAAATGGAGGGGTTTTCCCCCCAAAAAAAACCCCTCCCAGGGATTTTCCCCCAAAATTTGAGGTTTTTTCCCCCAGAACTTTCCCGAGGCCGGGCCCTGCTCTGGCAGTGGCATTTTCCCTTTTCCCTGGATTTTTTTTGGGACCCAGCTGCTCCCTCCATCAAATCCAGGGATTTGATTGATCTTCCCAATATCCCAGCTGGAAAAAACTTCCCAAAAAACCGATTTTTTTGTTTTGTTTTTCTCCCATTCCTTCCCTCCAAATCCACCCCAGGGTGGAAATATCCCCGGCTCCAAGCCCTGCAGAACCCATAAATCCCTGGAAAAGTCCCCAAATCCATCCCTGACAGGGACAGCAGCTGGAATTTCAGGGGAAAAAAAAGACAATTTGGGAGTTTTTATCCCACTCAATCACGGCTTGGAATCGTAAATTCCACCAAAAAAAAAATTTATGTGAAATTTGCCAGGAAGAGAAAACAAAATAATTCCTGGGGTTGTCATTTTTAAAGGTTTTTTTTTCTCCCCTAAAACATCCCAAAAATCCTCTGGGATGCATCAAATCCGGCCAGAGGCAGGAAAGCTCCAGCTGGGAGGGAAATGGGAGGGGAAGGGAGAATTCCTGATGAAATACGGAGCAGGGCTGAAAAAACTGGAATTTTTCAAGGGAAAAGCTGCCAAAAAATCCGGGGGAAAAAGAGGATTTGGGGTTAAAAAGGGGGGATTTTTAAGGAGAAATAAAGGGGAAAGCAGAATTTTAAAAAGGGATTTATAATAAGAAATAAAGGGGAAATGGGGTTAAAAAGAGAATTTTTAAGAAGAAATAAAAGGGGGAAAAAACATTTATAAAGGGCATTTTTATGGATAAATAAAAAGGAAAATGGGATTAAAAAAAGGGGATTTAAAAGGAAAAACAAAAGGAAAAATCCCTGTTATTAGGAAAAAAGGGATTTTTAAGGAGAAATAGAAAAGGATTTAGTGGTTAAAAAAAGGTTTTTAAGGATCAATAAAGGGGATTTTGGGGTTAAAAAGGGGATTTTAAAGGAAAAATAAAAGGGGGGTTTGGGGTGTAAAAGGGTTTTTAAGGGTCCATAATGGGGATTTTGGGGTGTAAAAGGGTTTTTAAGGGTCCATAAAGGGGGTTTTGGGGTGTAAAAGGGTTTTTAAGGGTCCATAAAGGGGATTTTGGGGTGTAAAAGGGTTTTTAAGGGTCCATAGAGGGGGTTTTGGGGTTCCCAGATTTGGGGCCGGCCTCACCGTCGGGATTTTGGGAATCCCCGTCCCTGGGAATGCTGAACAGGTCGTAGGTGCTGTTCTCCAGGTTGCTCGCTCGCTGGGGGGAAAACGGGGATTTCAGGGATTCTGCCCCAAAATCTGGGACTTGAGGGATTTCCCCCCAAAGCAGGGATTTCAGGGATTTCCCCCCAAATCAGGAATTTGTGGGATTCCCCCCAATGAGGGATTTGAGGGATTTTTCCCCCAGTCAGGGATTTGTGGGATTTCCCCCAGTCAGGAATTCATGGGATTTTTTCCCCCAACCAGGGATTTGTGGGATTTCCCTCCAATCAGGGATTTGTGGGATTTTTTTCCCCCAAAGCAGGAATTTGTGGGATTTCCCCCAGTCAGGGATTTGAGGGATTTTTCTCCCAAAGCAGGAATTTGTGGGATTCCCCCAATGAGGGATTTGAGGGAATTTTTTTCCCCCAAAGCAGGAATTTGTGAGATTTTCCCCAGTCAGGGATTTGAGGGACTTCCTCCAATCAGGGATTTGTGGGATTTTTTTCCCCCAAAGCAGGAATTTGTGGGATTCCCACCAATGAGGGATTTGAGGGATTTTTCCCCCCAGTCAGGAATTTGTGGGATTTCCCCCAGTCAGGAATTCATGGGATTTTTTTCCCCCAACCAGGGATTTATGGGATTTCCCTCCAACCAGAGAATTGAGGGATTTTTTCCCCCAAAGCAGGAATTTGTGGGATTCCCCCCAGTCAGGGATTAGAGGGATTTTCCCCCCCAGTCAGGAGTTTGGGGGATTTTGGGGGCACTCACGGTGCAGAGCAGCACGGCGTTCTCGGCAGGGTTGTAGGACATGCTGAACACCGGGAACTTGGAACCGCTGGAAACGGGAAAGGGAAAATCGGGAGAGAATTCCCTGGAAAACCCCGGGCAGGAAATGGGAACGCCAACCCCCAGCCCAGAACATTCCCTCTCCAAGGAACGGGGAATTCCCGGGATAATCCCGGGATAGCTTCGAGATATTTCCAGGATAACCCCAGGATAGTTCAAGGATAACCCAGGAGATTTCCAGGATAACCCCGGGATATTTTCAGGATAACCCTGGGATATTTCCAGGATAACCCTGGGGATATTTTCAGGATAACCCCAGAATATTTTCAGGATAACTCTGGGATATTTTCAGGATAACTCTGGGATATTTTCCTGGGATAACCCCAGAGTGGATGTTATCCAGGATTAACCCCAGAGAGGGTGTTTGTTTCCTGGGATAACCCCAGGATGTTTATTTCCTGGGATAACCCAGGTTGCTGGATATTTCCCAGAATATCCCTGTGTAGGTGGATATTTTACGGGATAACCCAGATTGTTGGATATTTTATGGGATAACCCCATGTAGGTGGATATTTTATGGGATAACCCAGGTTGTTGGATGTTTTATGGGATAACCCAGGTTGTTGGATATTTTATGGGATAACCCAGGTTGGTGGATATTTTATGGGATAACCCCTTGTAGGTGGATATTTTATGGGATAACCCAGGTTGTTGGATGTTTTATGGGATAACCCAGGTTGGTGGATGTTTTATGGGATAACCCAGGTTGGTGGATATTTTATGGGATAACCCAGATTGTTGGATATTTTATGGGATAACCCCTTGTAGGTGGATATTTTATGGGATAACCCAGGTTGTTGGATGTTTTATGGGATAACCCAGGTTGTTGGATGTTTTATGGGATAACCCCGGGTGTTGGATGTTTTATGGGATAACCCCGTGTAGGTGGATGTTTTATGGGATAACCCAGGTTGGTGGATATTTTATGGGATAACCCAGGTTGTTGGATGTTTTATGGGATAACCCCGGGTGTTTGTCCCCAGCCCTGCCTGCGCAGCTGCATGACGGCCACGTCGCGGGAGGAGCCAAAGTCGAGCTGCCGCAGGAACCGATCCTTGACGTAGAGCAGCGAGTTCCCGTGCACGGCCAGCGCCGGCCGCTCCCGCTCCAGCTTGAACACCAGCATGCCCCCGTCGTGCCCTGGGGAACGGGGAAAAACAGCTGGAATTACAGCTGGAACAGGGGATTGGACACCAGCATGCCCCCGTCGTGCCTTGGGAAAAACAGGGAATTACAATGGGAATTACAGCTGGAATTACAAATGGGAATGGGGGATTGAACACCAGCATGCCCCCGTCGTGCCCTGGGAAACACAGGGAAAAACAGCTGGAATTACAGCTGGAACAGGGGATTGGACACCAGCACGCCCCTGTCATGGTCTGGGGAAAAACCCCCAGAATTCCAGGGAAAACAGGAGGAATTACACCTGGGTATCCCAGCTGCAATCCTGGGATTCCTGGCTGGATTTTTGGGATTCCCAGCCGGATTTTAGGGACTCCCAGCCAGAATCTCCCCATTCCCAGCCGGATTTTGGGATTCCCAGGGGGAATTCCGGGCTCACCCACCGGCAGCAAACAGGTTGAGGTTGGGATGCGCCGCCAGCACCCAGAACCGGTCATGGTCGCGCCGGAACGTCTGGACACCGGTCCTGGAGAGGGGAAAACCGGGAATGTCTGGGAATGTCTGGGAATGTCTGGGAATCCCGGGAATGTCCGGGAATGTTTGGGAATCCCGGGAATGTTTGGGAATATTTGGGGATCCTGGGAATGTCTGGGAATCCTGGGAATGTCTGGGGATCCCGGGAATGTTTGGGAATGTTTGGGGATCCCGGGAATGTATGGGAATCCCAGGAATGTTCGAGGATCCCGGGAATGTTTGGGAATGTTTGGGAATGTCTGGGAATCCCAGGAATGTTTGGGGATCCCGGGAATGTCTGGGAATCCTGGGAATGCCTGGGGATCCCAGGAATGTTCGAGGATCCCGGGAATGTTTGGGAATGTCTGGGAATCCCGGGAATGTCTGGGGATCCTGGGAATGTTTGGGAATGTTTGGGGATCCCGGGAATGTCTGGAAATGTCTGGGAATCCCTGGAATGTTTGGGAATCCCTGGAATGAATGTCTGGGAATCCTGGGAATGTTTGGGAATGTCTGGGGATCCCGGGAATGTCTGGGCATTCCCAGGGGCCCCGCACCGCTTGGACATGTCCCAGACGCGGATGCTCTTGTCCTCGGAGTTGCTGAGGATCAGCTCCTGGCGCGGGTGGAAGACGGCGCAGGAAACGTTGTTGTAGTGACCCCGGCACGTGTCCACCTCCCAGGCCTTGGACTCTGCGGGGAAAACAGTGAGAAATCCAGGGAAAACGGGGAGAAATCCAGGGGAAACGGGGAGAAATCCAGGGGAAACGGGGAGAAATCCAGGGGAAACGGGGAGAAATCCAGGGGAAACGGGGAGAAATCCAGGGGAAACGGGGAGAAATCCAGGGGAAACGGGGAGAAATCCAGGGGAAACGGGGAGAAATCCAGGGGAAACGGGGAGAAATCCAGGGGAAACGGGGAGAAATCCAGGGGAAACGGGGAGAAAT
>VZUI01078156.1:0-15109 GCA_013401135.1 Cettia cetti
TGAACCGAACTTTCTGGAAAGAGGGGAAGGTGTCAGGGAGATTGGCAGGGAGGAGGTGGGTACAACTTTATTGGAAGGGACCATTCAGGGAAAATTCATGGGGAGGAAAGGACAAAACCAACTCAGGGTACAACAAACTGCAAACATTGTTGTGAGATAGGGCTTAATATATGTATGTATACACACACATATATATACATACATATTTATATGTATATATGTGTACCCACAATAGCTAAAAGGCAATCTATTTTTCAGCAGTGACACACTGCATGACATAAATGCAGTCTTAGAATAATAATATCATAAAAGTTACAATTATGCAAACAAGTATATGTGATTTAGTGTGGGTTCAGGGTTTTCAAAATTCATCCATTTCAAATATGCATTTTTCTTTCAATGAAACAGTATTTCAATGGCAAACAGTGCCAGTGGTGTTTTGCATCCATCCTGAAGACTTCAGCTGTGAGTTTGAAAACAAACCAATGGATCAGATGCTGTCACTTCCACGGACTTTTCCTGTTTCTAAACTTCTATCAAGCTTCCTGAAGGTTTTGTTAAAGCTTAAGTGTTTTCAGTCTCTATTTGAAACTACCTCTTCTAATGTAATTGCATTTTTTATATATAAACTGCAGTTTCACATTTTAGAATATGATTTTATTCATTCTGTGTTTGGAGGTGATATGACACAATAGGTATAGAAATCCTAAAGGGCAGATTTAATAGATCTAGGATCCCTTATCACATCCCTTTTTAGTTCTTATATGACAAATGGCTTTCAGATGAGCTCTCCTGAGGAGATAAGCCAGAATCTTTTTATCAGTTCTGTCATCCTTTTCATAAAAGTTCTTCTAGCTAATTTTCTTTACTATGTGCCTTTTTTCCTCTTAACAGTTTATTCGGTCTTTGCTTTACATTAATAAGCATTCTGTATCAGGTAGTATGAAGAGCTTCCTTTTTTATTTTCAAGAGAAGTATTTTTGTCTAACTTATTAAGTATATCAAGCAACATTTTTCAAATTATTTCATTGGCCATGTCACATAAGGTCAATCCTTTGTGACTTTTTTTTTAAATGAAGGAACACTTCACATGCTTTTCTCAGTCAGTCTCTGGGATGTCTCAGGAAAGGCCATGAAATGTTAATGTTATTTTCTTGTAACTTCCAGGGATTTATTTAAACACAGTTTATGCTGCTATGCAGTGTGCCATTTCTGACATAACTGCTTATCACATTTGATTTGGGAATTCCCATTAATGCTTTTTTCCCTGCTATATATGTCTACTGGATGTAGGTGCCCAGGTTCTGGCCGGCAGCTGCAGGGGTGTCCATGAAGAGAGGGGATGAGCTGTCCCATGCTTAACACAGCCAGTTCCAGTGGTCCCAGAGCTGAGACTGGGTGAGGGGAGTGTGCAGGGAGGAATTGGGGTGTTTTAATGCCTTTCTATTGCACAATACCCAAATCTGTTTCATATGGCAATAAAATTAAATTTCCACAGGCCAAATCTTCCTCACTGAGGAAGGGTGAGTAATTAAGCTAGCAGCTGATGGAGGGGGGAATGCCTTAGCCAAGGTCCTGCCCCTCTCCTTCTCCCCATGTTGTTGAATATTTCTACCCAGAAAGAGGGGCTGTCATTTTGTCAGAGGCAGCAGAAGACCTGTGAGATGGTCAAAGATAGTTCTGACCCACAGCGTGTGTTTGGGAAGTTGCATTCCACATGGTACAAAGTTAATTTGCAACATGAAAACTTGCAGAGCCCCTGGGTCATAATTCTTTTCTTCTGCTGCCGTGAAGCTTCATCGGGTATCTATTTAGGAAGGCTGTTTTTAACCACCACAACATGTCCCTTCACCCTCTCTGTTCTCTGATCTTCATAAGGTCTGGACTTGGCATCCTATGCTCCATGGTTAACATCTGGCTCTAGGGAGATACCTAAGGCTCCATTCCCCCTCTCTACTGATGTACTGATGCCTTAGGATTTAGCTTTCATGTTTTCCAGATTCTGTGCTGCCTAGGGGTGTAGTTCTGAGCCTCATAATAAGTGCTAGGAAGCTCTCTTCACAGAGGAGGTAGACAAAACAAATCTCTTTTCTGATGGGAACCAAGGACAATGAATACACCTTTCAGGCCCAAAAGCATAAACAACAGTGGATTGAAGAAGGAAAACAAGAAGGAAACAGGAACCCAAAGCTGTAATTGGACAATTAGACCCTGATAAGCAAATGGACCAAAACTTATAAAAGCGTAAGGCTTCGTGACCAGTCGACCATTCTGTGACCATTTTAAGTCCACCTTGGGTGGAGCCCTGGTCAGGCTCTTGTCCTGCCCAAGGTGTACCCTAAAGACCTTTCAATAAATATCTACTTTATTCTCTAGTTTTGTCCAGTCTCTGTTCCAGTCAGCCTTCCCAAGGCATCAGTACTTCTATCTGTAGTAAAAATCCTTTATAAAACACTACCCATTCCACTCTGAAGATACAACTTTCTTACTCTGCAGATATGGCTATATCTCTGCTTTCCGGGAAAAGAAGTCTCTCTCAGACATACACACATGCTCACTTACATTGGTATGTAGAGAGATAGACATATGAGAAAACTGGTCCTTTCTGTTTCTTCTTAAGAAAGTCAGCTGTCTCCAGTTTTCAGCTCAGCTGAAAAAAAAAAAAAATCAAGAGATCTGATTGCATTTAGCAGTACAGTTTACAAGCAGCTTTGTAAGTGTATTAATTACAGAGCTGGGGTGGCTGAAGGAAGTAGGCTGGGATAGTCTCAGGAAACGTGACCAGCATACTTTAAAAAAATTACATAAATATTACAAAATTGGAGGCATCACTCTGTTTATCCCTGAAGGGAAAAAGAGAAAATTCATGCCTCCATCCAAATGGAGTTCTGCACTTTTTCTACAGAGTTTTTTTTTTTTTTTTTCTTTTTTTTTCATTATATTTGACTGTGTACACAAAACAGGAAAAAAGACAGGAACTAATTAAAACAATTTGAACTGCTTGAGCAAGAACCAAGAAACAAACACCCAAAGGGGTACCTGAACTGTCAGTTAAAGAACTATTCATAACATATTTCTCCTCACAGGTTCTTTCACCTATCATATGCCTTTAACCACCTCCCACCCCACCAAACAGCAAGAAAACCTTTAATTTTTCTTACCATAAATCCAAAGAATCCCCAGGTTTTTTTCCATTTCTGAGTAAATACATGTACAATAACTTTCAATATTTCTCTATTAAAATATGTGGCTTACATCACAGAATCACAGAATCACAGAATCACAGAATCACAGAATCACAGAATCACTAGGTTGGAAGAGACCTTCAAGATCATTGAGTCCAACCCATGCCCTAACACCACCTCAACTAAACCATGACACTGAGTGCCACATCCAATCTTCTTTTAACACATCCAGAAATGATGACTCCACCACCTCCCTGGGCAGACCATTCCAATACTTTATCACCCTCTTTCTAAAACCTTTTTTCTAACATCCAACCTAAATTTCCCTTGGCTATGTTCTCTTGTTCCGTCAGTTGCTGCCTGGAAAAAGAGACCAAGCCCCACCTGGCTACAACCACCTTTCAGGAAGTTGGAGAGAGTGATAAGGTCACCTCTGTGTCTCCTTTTCTCCAGGTTAAACAACCCCAGCTCCCTCACTTGTTCCTCACAGGGTTTGTGTTCCAAGCCCCTCTCCAGCCTTGTTGCCTCCTCTGGATGCGCTCAAGCATCTCAATGTCCTTCCCAAACTGAGGGGCCCAGAGCTGGACACAATACTCTAGGTGTGGCCTCACCAATGCCACATACAGGGGAAGAATGACCTCTCTGTTCCTGCTGGATACACCATTGCTGATGCAGGCCAGGATGCCTTTTGCCTTCTTGGCCACCTGGGCACACTGCTGGCTCATGTTCAGCTGCTGTCACCAGTACCCCCAGGTCCCTCTCCTCTTGGGCACTGTCCAGCCACACTGCCCCCAGCCTATAATGTTGCAGGGGGTTATTGTGGGCAAAATGCAGGACTCGGGACTTGGACTTATTAAACATCATCTTACTGGACTATGCAGAGCAGAGTCCTCCTACCTTCCAACAGATGGACACACACTCCCAGCTTAGTGTCACCTGCAAATTTACTAATGAATGACTCAAACCCCTCATTCATGTTGTCAATAAAAATATTGAACAGAACTGACCCCAGAATAGACCCCTGAGGGACATCACTGGTGACTGGCTGCCAGATGGATGCAGCACCATTTACCACCTCTCTGGGCCCAGCCATGCAGCCAGTTCCTAACCCAGCAAAGGGTGCTCCTGTCCAAGCCACAGGCTGCCAGCTTTTGCCAGGAGTGTACTGTGGGATACGATATCAAAGGCCTTGCTGAAGTCAAACAGACAATGTCCACAGCCTTACCTGCATCCACCAAGTGAGTCACCTGGACATCAAAGGAGACCAGTTTGGTCAAACACGACCTACCCCTCCTAAGCCCATGCTGGCTGGGCCTGATACCCTGGCCATCCTGTAAATGCTGCTTGATGACACTCAGTATAAACTGTTGCATTACCTTACTGGGTACTGAGGTCAGGCCAACTGGCCTATAATTATTACCAGGATCCTCCTTCGCACCCTTTTTGTGAATAGGTGTCACATTGGCCAGCTGTGATTTTACATGATTTTAACAAAAATAGAAAAAATTACTCCTTTTACCCTCTTATGCTAAAAAATTATAGACATGGCATAATTCTACATTTGAACATAGTTTTTTAGAAATTCTATTTTTCTCCCTTCATCATTCACTTCCTATCTGTAATTAAAAATAAACCTGAAAATTTCAACGAGCCTTAGCACATGAGTGCTGCTTTTAAAACTCAGGCTGCTCTATATAAGAATGATATGTTGGTCACACAGATTAATTATTATCATTATTTAGATTATCTATGCAGTCCACACATTAAATTACTTAACAAGAATTTTAATTTGTGGGGTTTTTTTGCTAGGGTTTATTTTTGTAAATGAAAGTTTTACAACACTTCAAAGAACAAAGGATATGCAGATTTCTTTCATTCTGACTTATTTGAGAGAATACAAGTATTCTATTCCAAGGGGCATCAGAAAACTTCATCATGAGCATTGCTGTGGTCCCAGTTAAAAGAGACCTCATTAAATCATAGCTTAGAGACTAGATAATAGGGGAGTGTAAATGAGTGAAGTTCACAGATTTAGTCTGCCCTGTATGGAAATTCAGCTTCTGCACTCCTTGCAGTTTTTCTTCCCAGAATAAAGTAGATTCATTATTAATCTGAAGGAGCTTCTGGGGCAGTTTCTTTACCAGTTTTGCTATCTTGGTCAAGAATTTAGATAAAATACACTAAGGACTTTATGACCAAAACAGTATTCTCCGGGCTATTTGTGTTCTGTCAAAAAATTGTAATTTAAAGATGTATTTCAGCAAAGAAATCTGTTCTTTTGTAGAGAGACACTTAAACTCCTAGTTCCACTGAGTTCAAATTGCTGGTTTTCTTCAATAAATACTGTCTTATGTTAGGCTTACAAATAATCTCAGCTTCAAGCTAATTAGCCACATGAGCAGTCTTGTACCAGTTTGAATAACTCGGTCAAAAACTGGCTTTTCATTTGTAAGCACTCTCAAGTTGTTAATTTCAAATACACTTAGGAAGTTAACACCTAATCCAACAAAAACATCCAAGTGTATCTTATTTGGAAAATTAGGGTGGTGTATTCTGGTCTCAAAGAGCACTAAATATCCTTCTGCAGGTTTTGATCATTCAATATTAGGAATTCCTAAAGACACGCCTGAAATGCCAACTACTCTGGGAGACAACTGCATTGTCATTCCTAGCAGTGGGCTATGCAAGACAGTGTGCTAGTACTAAGGGAAGGGCTAACCTTGTTTTGCACATAGATTTTTCCTGCAGGTAGTTAGTCAGGTATTTATCCAGGTACTACCATCCCCCACTTTTTTTTTTTTAATTATGAAAAGTATTATTTCCCTCAATAACAAGCACAGACAGAACTTGTTTAGTATGAATCAGTTATTTTTGAAGAGCCTGGACCTAACACTCAATTCTGTAACATTACAAACATAACACATCAAGCAAATCAACTCCATGCCTACATTTTCTTCTCAGTAGGTTATATTAGTAGCAGAAGGTTATTAATACTAGATGAAATAAAAAAGAACAATCATTGAACCTATCCATAAGTATATTGCAATAGTTCTCATTTGCATTCACCTCCTCCTACTCCAGCAGTGAAAACTCAGCTTACAGGAGTAGGCAGCTCCTGATCACTAGCTTGTATTCTGTCAAGCAGTTTGTAATTAGAGAATATTCTCATAAGGCCATTCACATACCTTAGAAGGCTGTGCATCCACAATAATTTCCAAAGGTCAGTCTGGCCCTGGGAAAGCATTTTTGTGTGACAGAGGAGAGCTTTGCTTACAGGTCCCATCACTCACCATGTCAAGAATGTTACAGAAGTGTAACATCCGAAAATGAACTTGAATTTTAAAAATTGAAATTACCCTCAAGAATGTGATGAAAGACTTCTCTAAACACTAGAATGCAAAAGAAAAAGTTGAAGAGAAGGCCCAAACCAGTGGAGAGAATTTGCAGAAAAGCTTGTTGAGCACAATTTAATAAACACAACAATGAAACTCAGTCATTTTGACAGCTTTCAACAAATATGCATACAGCATTTGTAATTAGCCTACAGCCCCACCTACTTTGACATCTGGATTTATTAGGACTTCATCAGGACTCCCTTCTGGCTTAGGGCAGATTTCAAAGGAACACAACACATATATATGTTGTTCCTGAAATATATAACTCAGGTGGGAGACTGGCTGTACATGACATCAGCTGCAGAAAAATGAGCAGTTACTAAAGAAACTGCATGAGAACTTTCATGGATCCGAAAAAAAGAATAGGTAAGTACTAATACCAATTCAACACTGCCTTATTTTGGACGCAGAAGTCAAATACTGGACCCCCAAAGCAGTCCTCTATTTTTATTTAATTTCATCAAAAGTTGATGTTATGAGATGAGAAAATAGATGCTTATATGGCTGCAGAAATAACTTTGGTCTGTGAAGTGCCCTGAATGCTGTGACTTTTAGAGTCTTAATTTTCAATTCTTCTCTGCAACATAAAGCTCATTTGTTTATTTCTAAGAAAACCCAAGTTCTCAGTGAGCTGAAATTTTAATATTGATGTTAAACGTCACGACACAGTTTATGTGAGTGTTGGCAACTCTGCAAACTATAGTGGTGCATGGAGAGGTGTGTAACCATGTATATTAATTGAAGATCTAGGCTGTAGTTTTCAGGCATCTTGGTGTAGAGGAAAGGTTATAGTTCTATGCATTCATGCTTTCATTAGAATTTAGTTAGGCAGTAGCTTGCATTTTACTGTGCTTGAAAAAACCCAGAAACATCTCATTTCTGGTCCTCTTGTCAAGAAATTCATGTTGATGTCAAAAGCAGATATTTTTAAGGTTATCATTTAGGAGAGTAACACCAACAGAAGATAGAGAAACATTTAATATCCTTTTATTCTTTCTTTATTATTTTCCTAAGGAAAGGAAAAACAAACATTTTGAATTCTCAGCATTAGAGTTATATTTCACAGGAGTTTATTGTTGTCTATGTGTAAAACTGTGTAAGTTTATGTAAAAAAATAAAGTTTATGTAAACATTTCAAGATCAAAAGGTTGAGTTATTTCTTACTGTGGTTTTAACATCACTGTTTTTATATCTCTTGTCACTGATTTCCAAACTGAAAGTTGTCAGAAGCCTTTAAACTCTCCAAATTCCTACTCTGACACCATATTCCCCATGTGAAAAGCTTGTATCAAATTGTGGCACAAGCTCTGAGGAGAAGATGTATTTACCATTTACACTAAATACAATTATTATTAGTCATGATGTAGAACGCATTTATCCTAGTGCCTGCTGGATGTCATGGCTCTCTATTTCACACAATACCATATCTCTCAGCCCAAAGATCTGACCTTTTAAAAAGCCAGTCCCTTGTCATCATTTTCTGTAGAAGAGATGGGTTCTTACAAGGCAGCTTAAGGCCTTTCTGAACCATCACTGCCAAGTTTAGCTTAAAAAAATAAATTATTTTTTGCACATCTCCTCAAGGAGTTTACGCTTCTTCTGGGCTTTCAATGACTGTGTCATTTAAAATGAAAAATGAGGTGAGGTCCAGCATAGCATTTCTTACCGAGAAAAAACAGCAGATTCCAGTCTTTTAGTGGTTTGTGACAGTTGAAGGACATTAAGGAGCAAATTTTTAAAGGACTAGATCTTGAAACAAATCACCAATCTGGGAATTTTCTGAAGAAATTTCTGCAGCCAGGTGACTCATCTATTTTTTGACCCCAACAGTAAACATTGCATCACCATGTTGATTGGGAATCCATAGAAACCAGCAGGTAGAGAGTTGAAGGGAGAGCTGCAAGTTCAGTAGCAAGAGATGTAAGACACCTGGACCTCTGGGTGATGGCCAAAAAGGATAATGGATGAAATCTGAAGAGATTACACCCAATTCCTCCCCTCATTAGGGCTTCTGGTCAAATCACATGGGTCTCTGGATTTCCAGCAGGCAAGATGCAGGGCTGCCAGCTGTTCAGAGAGGGCAGAAAAATGGTCAAGACTGGTCACTGAACATCAGCATTGTCTGGCAGCTCTCACTGAGAAGGCTGATAGAGAGACCAACACAGGCATCCTCATTAGGAAGAACCAAGTCACTTTAGCTACTATATTGCCTCATGCAAGGTAAACATGGCTTTGATATTGTTTGTCAAAGAGCTAGCAAATAGGGTCTTACCTATTCATGCAGTCTCAACCCAATCATTACAACCACATGTAGGCACATGTACACACAAAAACATGTGTGGATGCAAACATGCATTCACTGTATTTTCCAAGACCTTAGCTCTTGCTGGGTCACAAAGAGATAACTTATTGTTAACAGATATTTAAAACGCACTGAAGGGGAAAAGACATCTAAGAATTCAGAGTGAAAAAGCCCTCTTACAGATTTTACTCTAATATGAACAAGGTTTAAGATTTAAATGAAATTTATTTCATGCCCTCGGAGATCATTCTGGAGATGAAACCCTTTGAACCCGTGTTAAAGAAACAGAAGCTTGCTTTCCCTCCAGAAATTATGAATTGCAGTGTCTGTTCGAGTCTAATTGAGCCAAATGGTAGACATACGCCCCCAAAGTGAAATTTTTCCCACTATACAAAGTTAAAATTACCACAGGTTTGTTCTTTTTTCTTGAAATCTAATAAATGACATTAGAATTCGGCAGTAGCTAGCAAAGCAAAGCAAAACAAAAAAATCCAACTGACCAACCAAAAAAACCACCCCAGAAACTAAACCAGGAACCAACGTCCCCAGAAACAAACAAATGCTCCCTCCAAACCCTAATCTCATTATCAAGATATTAAGATTTTTTAAAATCGAGCTATTTTAAAATTCAGACTAAAAGTTAAAACTATTTTACCTCTCTACATCTTTTTAAAAACATACAAAATTATAGAACAGAAATGAAACTTAGAGTTTATGAAACCTAGGCACTTTGCACAAAACATTTTTATTAACTGTAAAGATGCCACCTCAGTCCTAAAGTTTATGCTCAATTTCTTTTTTATTTTGGCTTTTTTTTTTTTTTTTTTTTTTTTTTTAGTAAGATTTGATCAGCAGACTTTTGAGTTTTGTTCATTGCACTAGTGCTGAAGGAAAGTAGACAGAAGAATATAGCACATACTTCTACATAAAGAATAATCAAATTTAAGGGCTAGGTTGTACATTTAAGCTCCTAAAGTTGGGAAATACAAATGTGCACAGTGCCTTTGCAGTCCAAGTGCAGCCACTGGGATCCCTATACGTGTTCACACCAGGCTATCTTAGCCTAAGGGAAGCTTAGAGGATGGGTGTTAGAAATAGTGAAGAAAACAGGACTGTGCCTTAAATAGGGCTGTTGCCCTCAGAATTCCTGGAAGTGCATTGTGCATTTCAAGCCCAGCAATGCATGCTGCAGTATTCAGAGGTTGCCAGGACACAATCCAGGCCAGTACATTCTATCTGCAAGTTTCTCAAAGCCTCAGCCCTATCTTTTTCTATAGCTGTATCTTTATCTGTGCTGAACACTTGTGCCAGCAGTGGGTTCAGTAACAGGTTGTATTTGCGTTCTCTGGCTCTGTCCTATCCCTTACACCAGAGAAATGGTGGGGGGCAGGAAGGCGCTTTCTAGGGAAACTAAGTTAGCCTTATCATATCCTAGCCAGACCCTTCTACTGGATGACCTCAATATCCTCATGTCTTGGGAAGCAAGAACTCTAGCAATGTATTTCCACTTTCTGGTTCTAGTGCTGCTCTAATTTCAGAATTTCTCATCTGGGAGGGAGATGATCTAGATTCCAGATGAGAAAATGCTGCCTCAACCTCAAATCCAACTCCCCCTTATTAATGTGGAAGTCATGCAATTTAATCCCTTTCAATATGTTATCTAGCCCATTTTATAAGTGATTAGATTTCTTTCTTATTCTTCTCTGTACCTATATTGTGAGAAGGAACTTAACTAGAGGAAATGTAATCTGGTAATGACATTCCTGTGGCTAGAGGAAGTTGACATGTAGCAGACTATACTGGTATGAAGGATGAAAGTAAAGGAGAATGACAGAACAGTCATATACCGTCCATCATGTACCTGCAGAAGACCTGCTCTCTTCATTTTGTTGTTTTTTGATGATTGCTTAGTGTCCTAGGAACATGCATTTCCAATTTCACTAGGGCAGAACAGATTGTCAAGAGAGGTTCTAGATGCCTGATCCCTAAAACGTTCAAGATCAGCTTGGACAGAGCTCTGAGAAATCTGATGTGGTTGAAGGAGTCCTACAATAGGAGGATGACCCAGACCAGATGACCTTTAAAGGTCCTTTCCAATATAAACCATTTTATGATCCAATGAAAGGAAGGGAATTCAATATATATTTTTTCATTTGAAGAACTTGCACATTTTTCATAAACGCAGAAAAGTAATAATTGATCAATATTTTGATTACATTGATGCCAAGCAGCAAGACTCACAATATTAAGGATGTATTCTTAAGTGGAACAAAATAAAGCCTTTTCATAAGAGTGCTGTAGAATTGCTAACAACCAGATGTATATCTGTCAATTAAAATCTTTAGTGACACACCCCACAGAATTTTATCAAAGTACATGCTACAACTGCTAAAGAAAAGTCTCCCCTCACTAGATACAGGAGAACTAAAAAAAAAAAAAAAAAAAAAAAAAAAAAAAAAAAAAAAAAAAAAAAAAAAAAAAAAAAAAAAAAAAATCCTTTTAATTGAGTTTTCCAGAAAATAATATGTGCAAACTTAAAAAAAAAAATCCTTTTAGTTGAGTTTTCCAGAAAAATGGGCCTTTCCACTTTGGCCATTTGCACACAAACCATCTGTACATAAGGTATATCTGCAGAGAAATTGCATGGTAAGAAACAAAATCAGGATATCAAATTTTTAGTTCAATATATAAACATCAAAATAGTTTGGTTTACCATTTCCAGAACAGTTTTGCCCATTTCATCTGAAGATGAAATAGAATCTTATTGGCTATTTAACCTCAACGTTTAAGATGAAATATGATAATGAATGTTGCCAATAGGTATTATAGGAATACTACTTCCCTAGAAATGTGTGCTTGAAAATGGGACACATGAACAAAAACACACACAGAACTGGCCAAAAGAAGCAATCAAATGCGGAGAAAAATATATTTCATGTTAGTCAATATACATGCACTGGAAATTCCCAGGAGACAGAGAAGTACAAATAAGACCAGTGAAAATGCTCAAGTTAAATGAAAAAGTTGAGGAACAGCTCAGACTGCAAGCCACTACAGACTCAAAAATGCAGAATGAGAGAATCAAGACAGCAGGAGATTTTGCTTGGCTTCAGGCACTGAAAGGAAACACAGATAGAAGAACCAAAGAAAAAAGCATGTACTAGGTAAAAAAAAGAAAAAAACAAAACACACCCCAAAACAGCTAAGGAATGCTTAGATGGGCCATAAAAGGCAAATAAAGAAGTTGACAGAAGAACGATGTATACAAGTAAATAAAGCTGACAGTTCCTAGCAAGCAGATACATAATGGTTTGTGTTGGAATGAACATTAAAGATCAGCTAGTTCCAACCCTCCACCATGGACAGAGACACCTTTCATGAGCCCATGTTGCACAAGGCTCCATCCAGCCTTGAAGACTGCCAGGGACAGACACAGAAACAGAAGTCCACAACTTCTCTGGGTAACCAGTTCCTTGAGTGAAGAATTTCTTCCTACTATCTAACAAAAATCAAATTTTATTTTAAAGCAATTACCCCTTAACCTGTCACTATATGCCTTGGCAACATATTACCAAGGGACATATGTCCCTCTCTCTTTCTGATGATATCAGTTTTCCTTCCTTTATGTTGCGACCTGCCCTTGAAGGGGAGGATAACTAAAGTCCTTGTTAATAGACTCTTGGGGCAGATTAGAGCCAAATGACACTGAATGATGGATGTTCCTAAAGATATATATAAGTAAGATTTGTTTTAGAACAATTTGGTTGCAATGAAAAGGAGGCATGTAGCCATTTTGGTTATTATTATCTATAGTAACATATAGCAATGTAAAGGCATAAAAATAACACTTAAGGAAATGTATAAGGAAAAAAAAGAAAGAAAAAAGGATAAGAGTAGAAAGTTATCACCGCCCTTGGATCCAGCAGCAAGATTTAATTGTTTCAATTTTGCTGTCTTCTCAAAGTGATGGTCACAATGTAGCTCCATGAGGGGTGGGGGAAAGCCATGAAACACAAAGTTCAATGGGTTAATACACATTTAGGTTTAGGTAGAATGCCCAAGCACCTCCCCTATGGGTGGGGTTTCACACTGTCTTTTGCAACACTGTGAATATGTTGCAACACCACTGATCACATGCAGTCCTCTGATGGAAGGCCCCAGAAATGAGTATTTGGGCGTATTTGATGATTTATGACCTGCCTCTCACATCAGCAAGCTGAGCCAGTTAAGCTCCATCAGAAAGAATGGATACCCTCAGGCCTATATGTGAATGTCAATGTTGTGTGTGAATGTGACCTTCCTGGGGTGGGAGAGAGTTTTACAGCTAAGCCAATTGTGTAAGGAAGGACACTGGCATCATGAAAAGCACTGTCCACATTGCAGGTAGTGCTTTTTATTTGACTTCTCCCTTATCTGGCTCAAAACCTAGTTTGTAAGCTCCAGTGCTAAGCAGTGCACGTCCTGGGTTTTGACCTTGCACATCAGCAAACAGCTGCTGCTTTTGAAAATGTCTGACTGTTTGAGTCATTAACATCTCAGTTTCTCACACTTCATCCACCAATGCTGTAGCTCTATTCTAGAAGGCCAACAAATTCGTTGAGCATGACTTGTCCTTAGTGAAGCCATGTTGGCTGTCACAAATAATTTCTTTGCTTTCAATATGTCTTAGCATATATTCCAGATGGATCTGCCTCATGACCTTGTAAGTCACGGAGGAGAAAGTGGCTGGCCTGTAGTTCACTTGATCTTCCTTTTTTCTCTTCTTAAAATGGAGATTATGTTTCCCCTTTTCCAGTCAATAGGAATTTCACCAGACTACAACTTCTCAAATAGGACAGATGGCAGTTTAGGTACTTCATCTGCCAGTTCCCTCAGGACCCACAGATGCATCTCATCAGGTCCTATGGTTTTGCACCTTAGATATTTTGGAAGGTTTTCTAAGGTTGTTTAGCTCTTCTCAAATCTGATCTTCTCCTACAGTAGGTGGTTCTTCATTCTTCCAGTTCCATCCTCTGCTTTTTGCATCTTGGGCAGTATGGCTGCAGTATTTGCAAATACGAGGGCAAAAAAGTCATTGAGTACCTCAAGCTATTCTTTATCCTGAGTTACCAGATCTCTTGTTTGCCTCCAGAGAGGCCCCTCATTTCCCTAGTCTTTTTATCACCAACATACACCTAGAAGCTTTTCTCTTTGCCCTTGACCTGCTTGGGCAGGTTCAAATCTGTCATATCTTTAACTTTCCTAGCACAATCCCTGGCTGTTTGGACTACCTCTCTATATTCCTCCCAGGCTACTTGTCCTGGCTTTCACCCTCTGTAAGCTTCCTTTCTATGTTTGAGCTTGTTCAGGACTCCTTGTTCATCCAAGCAGACCTCCTGATATTTTTACCTGACTTCCTTTTCCTTGGGATGCATTGCTCCTGAGCTCAGTTCCTTCAATATCTATCAGCTTTCTTTAGCTCTTCTTCCCTACAGTGCTCTATTCCATGGTACTTTATCAAGAAAATCCCTGATGAGGTCAAAGCCTGCACTTCTGAAGGCCAGGGCAGAGAGCTAGCTGTGTGCCCTCCTTGCTGCCCTAAGCATCTCAAATTCCATCATTTCACAGTCGCTGCAGACAAGGCTGCCTTGGAGGACTACATTCTCCACCAGCCCCTTGTTGTTAAGAATAAAGTTCAGCAGAGTATGCTTTGTTGTTGTCTCCTCTCTCACTTGGAGAAGCAAGTGATGATCAACACCTTCTAAGGATCTCCTGGATTGCTTATCCCCTGCCATGTTGTCCCTCCAACAGATACTGAGGTGGTTGAAGTCCTCCCTGAGGACCAGGGCTTGTGGACGATTCTGCTCCTCTCTGTCCATAGAGGGCCTCATCCACTCCGTGCTTCTTGTTGGGAGTTGCCTGTCCCTGCCTTCCCTTTAATTCTGACAGATAAACTCTCTGTCAGTTCCTCATCCAGCCCCTGCCAGAAATCCAGCTGGTCACTTACAGAGGGCGCAACCTCTTCTCATCTCCCCTGCCAAGTATGGCAGAAATGCACACACAAACTTGGATTAATTCCAAACATAGAAAGAACAACCTTACAAAATTAGCGGAAAGACATGGGAGAGATGATGTTGTAGAGAAGTAGTCTGTACAGTGCAGTCTTTCTCTGTATAATAAAATAAAATAAAATAAAATAAAATAAAATAAAATAAAATAAAATAAAATAAAATAAAATAAAATAAAAT
>VZUI01078158.1:0-37742 GCA_013401135.1 Cettia cetti
AAGGGAAGGGAAGGGAAGGGAAGGGAAGGGAAGGGAAGGGAAGGGAAGGGAAGGGAAGGGAAGGGAAGGGAAGGGGGAGATTAAAAAAAATCTCGGTCCATGGTTAAAAATTTGTATCAGTATGATAGCATTTGTTGTATGTATCAGTTGTTTTAAAGTTATCAATACATATTCATTGCTTTTGCTTAGTGGTAACTTCTTAGTGAAAGTCATTGGTGGCTTAGATTTCTTGATCTTACCTTTTCTATTCTTATGACAGAAAATTTCAGATAAAGTTACAAAGATAGATTCCAGACCTTGGAAGTTGTAGAACAGACACCTTTGGTGCATACTTTGACATGATTTTCATCTACTACTGTGAACTATTAGCACTAGAAAGCAAAAAAAAAAAAATCAAAACCATAGTATGATGGTTTTCATCATTATGCACATGTGTAAAACATAGAGAAAGGAAAATTCATCATCTTGTTAATATTTTGAATTTCACTTTCCTATCATGGAAAACACAACCTTGTGTAAAATAAAAGATGCTAAATCATATCATGCTAAAGAGAGTCTGAAGGAAGAAATTAAAAAAAAAAGAGTTATGTAATTAAAAAGGTACAAAGACTGTTTAAGAATGTTGTATTAAGTTCAGCTATGCAATTAAAAGATGAATGTTCATGCAGCATATTAGCCAAAAAATTCTACAAACACTAACTAATTTTCATAAAATCATTATGAAATAGGGAGAAAATTATTGTCACACTTTCCTTCTCATCAGAACTGAAAATTGGGTCTTAAAATATCTCTCACATCACTACCACTCATGGGTCTTGAAAATAGTAGTAGTAATAGTCAAGATTACTATCTGGTCTTTATTCAGTTTGGATTTCATAGCCTCCACAGACAGTTTCTTTATACACTATTAAGCCATCATTTTGCTTCAAGGCAAAGTTTCCTTCAAAGTAAATAGAAAACTTCAAAACATTGCAACAAAAGGTATAACATCTTGTTTTCCTAGAAATCTAAAAATTATCTTAATTTACAAAGTACCTGTGATTCCTAATACAGCTTATTTTCTCTCTTTTTTTTTTTAATTTATCCAGAAATTGGATCTGAAAATTTAAAAGTAATTTTTCAGAAATTACTGTTAAAGTCATTGCAGAGCATGAGAAAAGATGGAGTAAGTTAGCCAGAAACAGAAAATTGCACTCTGAAACCAAAGATTGACATCTAAGGGATGTGTTCCTCAAGCTCACCACAAGTCTTGTTAAAAAGCGTGGGTTTACCTGTCTTCTTTTAGCAGATTAGTGGGTAATGTTCTGATTATTGAAACTGAAAGAAGCAAAATTGCTGGATGCTGCAGGAATATGATATTTTAGTATATTTCCTTTTTACAGTGGAAAAAAAATAGGGGATAACAAGGCTACTCAGACAGACCTTTGCCAGTAAAAAGGTTTTAGTCTGAATAAATATCTCAGGATTCAGCCCATGTTTCTACTTTATGTTTTATTGCCTACAAACTCAAAGCAAATGAAAACACAGAGCAAACAAAAGTGTAAATGGCTGATGGACATTTTTAGTTTTGTTTGAAACAGGTGTCACAGGATTTCAAACATCTTAAAAGTGTGACTCATCTTGTACTTTTTTGTTTCTTTTTTTACTATCATCATTCCTACTCTGAGAAAGTTTATTTTTGTGTTACTTAGTGTACCCTCAGATCAGATCTTTCTCCATGTGAGAGTGATGTTTGTCACATGCATAAATGCTGCCCACACGAGCAGAAGGGACATTGAGTCAAGTCCTTTCTGACAATTTACATCACTGGCCAGTGGTGGAGGAGAAGATGAGTGACACCACCTCAGCTCTGGTCATTCCCAGTTTCTTTGGCTTTGGAGACAGAATGGTTGCAGAAACAGTTCTAAGAGAGAAGAGGAAAGACTGAAACAGAGTCCAGGAAGAAAGTGTAAAGTGTGACGGGCTCAGGAGGCACAAATTTTCCCCTCTAGGCAAAAGCATCAAACCTAGCACAGAACTGGGGTGTTTGAAAAATCTCTGTTATCACTGTTCCTATTCAGGGTGCTGCATGAAACTTAGTGATAGCTAGTCCAGCTGCACACATCATAAAATCCATGTTATAAATCTTAGTTGTTTACAGCTTAACATAAATCAGAAACAGAGTGAAACACATCATATAGCTCAGAATTACAGTGTCAATATAAGAAATACTTGTTTCCTCTTGCCAAAGTGGTGAAGATAGAGTAGCAGATCTTTAACATCAAGCCAAATATGGACAAGAAGGAGCTCTATGCACAAACACTTCTGGAAATAGAAGTGTATTCATTTTCAAATAGAAATATCACTGAGCAGTACACACAGACATTGCATCTGTAATGGAATTGCATCTGAAATGGATATTTCCCACCTTCATAATTACATAGGACTATAGAAAGTAAATTTCTCACTTACCACATAGCACTACTTGCAATAACAAAATAAATTCTATCTTCTGAGTCTCCTTATTTTGCTGGAAAGGAGGTGGGGAAAAATCCAGCTCAGTTCATCAGCATGTTTAAATAGTGTCTTTGAGAAAAGATTCAGAAGCAAATATGTACCATTGCACTGGGCAGCTGCTCTTGTGGATTTCCAGTTAAACAAACACCTATTGCAAGGTATGTCTCGTAAAGAGGTTGTTTTCTCCAGGCTTTTTCTAGGGTCATGGTCATCACCTGGGAATTGTGGTTTTCAGATTTATGAAATTGCTAGTTGGTACTTGTGCACATTTGCAAAATAGTATAATGAACAATAGTGGTGTATGAATATGCAGCACATATAAGCAGTACGTTAATTTCCTGTTAGAATTGTTGTTTTCCAGATTTTCCTTCAAACTCTGCTTAACAGAGTCATGCAGAGTAAGCAACAAAACTTATACCCTGTTAAACAACTTTTAATATTTGAGGGGAAAAAAAATGGAAACTAATGGGAACAAAATAAATATATAATACAGCTCTGGTTTAGCAATACCTGTGTATTTAATTTCTGATTATTTTCAACAGGCAAGAGCAGAGTAAAGAATGATGAGTCTTTACAGGAATGGTGCCTGCTCATTGCACTTCCCTGCTGTGTTCATTCAACCTGTTGAGCCAGGAAAAAGCTTTACTAATAGGATTTGATTAAAAGAAATATTAATTGTGTACTGGAAGGCAGGAGCCAACTTTAGTACTTTGGGGGGTTTCGTTTAAAAAAAATAAGCTGATATACTAACAGATTTTTCTCATCAAGTACCATTTTGACCAGCATGGTAAATACATTTGTTTTCAACTTCAGAAAGACAAAACTCTCCAATTTGGAGATTTTTTTTCTGCGTGCTTCTACAACTGCTCAGAATTACAAGGTCTCAGCTGCTGCCAAGCCTCTGTACTCACTTCTGAGTTAGTGCACAAAGTGAAATGAAGTGTCTGGCTTCTTGTCTCTGATTTTTAGCAGCTGTGTTTGAATTGAAACTTTGATTGACAATTATCTTACTTTGATGGAAGCTTGATTACTTGGGCTATGCAAAGATTCTTTATGCTGTTTTGTAATAAACAGTTATTTTTTTATCAGAGGTTTTTAGCATTAACTCTTACTTGTTCTTGAACAGCTACAGCTACTATTTTTTTTAATTAAATCAAAAACATTAGTTGCCTGTGTCTTACTGTCTAGTTACTTCTTGGATTTTCTTATTTTGACCAAGTTTTAGCACAGGTAAAATGCAAAATCAAATTTTCTCCAGGAGTTCTAGTGAGCAAGGACTTTGATAAACTCTGTTAATTTAGGATTAAAGAGAGAACTAAAAGCCTGAAGTAAAGGCCCTTTGATAGCAGTGGGGGATGAGTAATGGAAAATGTTCTTGCTGTGGACTAATCAGAGTATAATTGCTAAAGGAACCAATCTTTCATTAATTGCAAAGGCAGTAAACTCAATCAGTCATAGTGTCAAAATATTGCAGTTCAGTAGAAGAATTTTATTGAACTAATTGATTTAATTGTTTTAAGTAATGCCATTATAAGAGTCATTATTAAGAAACATTATTCTCAATATAATTTTCTGAAACAAAAACTTTTTATGAGGCAAGTGTTTTTCATTTAAAAAAAAAAAAAAAGATGAGACAATTGTTCTGATTTAAAAGAGCATCTTGACTAGACTATGTTTTATTAGAAACTACCAGTACTTGATTTTGGATGTCATTACAGATTGTGTGAAGCACTTTGTAAGTATGGGATTCTTTACATTTAGCCTAGCTTAAACAGGTCTGATGGCATTTTCTGAGTCAGCAAATTTGTTTCCTCTGATCTGCCTAATCCAGATATAATGGACTTGGGATGTCTGCCTTGTGCTTTTGCACACCCTCCCTCCACTCCTATTTAGCTGTGAGGGGACATTGTAGAAGTGTTATAATTTTCTTGCTAGTTCCAGAATTCATTTCAACTCTAATAACCAATCCTTTCTTACCTTCCAGTCCTCTGCCTGCTTATTGCCATTTCCATCTCTCTGCCATCTGCCAGATGTTCATGCAGTCACAGAGTGAGAGGGAACAGGACAACACTCTGGGTTAAAACTAACCTCTTTATTTTTTCCCCTCCCATATGTATGTATGACTATTTGCAGTCACTGGGGAAACAGAGTGAAAACACTGATTGGGTCAGTGGGAAGTTGGCACTGCCTCTTTTAGCATCAGCATTTGCTTATGTTGACTTAAGGGAGTTGTGGGACAACAGAATTAGCATCACTCCTATGAGGCTCAAACCCAGCTGGGATCTGTGGAGCAAGAAACAGGAGCCCAGATACGTCAGCCACTGGTTCCCTTCCTCTCCCAACAGTGTTTGGGCTGAATGAAAAATTCATCTCATTGACACCAGTTCTGATGCAGTATCTCTTAAATTCAAAGCCAGAGGGAGAGTGCTGCATGTAACCCTATACAAGCTGCAAGTGCAGTATCCTGGCTGTATCTGTGTAATCTTTTGGTGTCTGTGACAGTGACAATAAATATTGACATCATTGCAAAGCCAAGCAAAGTGTCTGGGAGGTTTCATGCAACCATGAACCTTTTGCGTGTGTCTAACAACATCCCTTCGGTTATTGAGTCACAGACAAACACAATGACGCAAGTTTTTGAGGGGGAGGTAACTTGTTAGATCCAACAGCAGAAATCAGGGGGAAACAATCATATTCCTAGATGTCCAAAGGTAGAGCTTGTTAGTCTTTCAGAAGTGGTACAAAATCAAGGAAGCAGCAAGAGTGACTGAGTTCTCATAAGATGACTTTCTTTGACTGTTATTTGTGTTCAGAATGTGACTTGACAGACTTGCCGCCATCAAGTTGTGGAGTCAGTGTAGCTCAGGGGTTCAAAAGGCTTTGGCCAAAATTCCTTAAAAGCCTCTTGGTAAAAGTTATGCAGAAACTCATTGCAGCTGCAACATGAAAATAGGGTTGTCATTGCTGTTGCTTTATCACTGTTATTTTTAGCTATTACATATATGTCTCCTGTGGCTTTTCCTCTCAATCAAACATTATTACACCATAACAACCATACAGGCAGGTAGTACATGACTCTTTCTAATTCACATTTTTTGAGGAATGAATAGAGCTTAAAACTCAGGAAATCTCAGGATTGGAAGTCATGAAGGCACTTCCCCATGAAAGGCCTCTTAGGTGTGGTACTGAGAGGGGGAGGACACTGCTGGGTCAGGTACAGACTGCCACCACATGAGGCTGCTAAACTCGGCGGATCAGTGGCTTGATCAGAGAGAGCAAAGCCTTTCAGAATTTTCACAGTTAGGTCAGTGCAAAAGTATGTTTTGCACAAGGTAGCAGGAGGGAATTAAAAACATGACAGTGTAATAAACATGCTTCAGCTAGTATAATAAACAGAATTTGAAGCCTTCAGAGCTGAGCCAGATTTCTCTTTCAAAAGAGGAAAAGTGCATAGCCAGGCATTGTCTCATATGACAAATTATAATAATGAGTAATAACAATAACATGAATCATAGTTATAAGTTATCTGTTATAAGTTTAAATTTTTTTTACAAACTATAAAGTCACTATCATGGGGTGCGGTATATTATCAGAAGTATGTGGAACTGATAAAGAAAAAGTTTTTCTAGCTATGAAGTTTCAAAAGAAAAAATTGTAGGAACAAGAATGTGTCACACACATGTTAAAAACATACTTTGTGTGACACATTTTTGCATTGTCTTTTGTTTCATGTAGATTTTTTACATCCTTAAATAGCTGATAAATGGCAGACAGCTTTTCCTGAGGATTTTGCATGCTCCTCTGCTGCTTAGCCTTGAATGTACTTATCCCTATGATGTCCAAATGGAACAGAGATATACTACATTCCCAGTTTTGCAGACTGAGGACTGTGGAGCAGAGAGTGGATTAAATTCACCCAGGACATTGCAACACCTGGTTCTGAGGTGTTGTGAGTTTATGTGAAAGGTATGTTTTGGACAGACATGCACCGGCACTGCCCATGCTCAAAGTCAGTCCAGCCCATGGAACCCTTAGGAGTGCAACAGAGGAGAACTGAAGCTTTGTTAGGCTGTCACATCCCACATCAGTAGGTGTATGCTTGGTGTCTTTTGAACAGCTTGGGCAGAATGAACAATGAAGAAACTGACTTTACAGAGCCTGAGTGGCCCAGGTGCTGAGCTGCTCAACCCTGCCCAGGTAGTGGCCATGCCAGACAAGACACTCTCCCTGGGGAAAATGTCAGTACCTAGCACATTGGCGTGTGAGCACTGCTGCCTAAGCTCTCCATGAATCTTCCCTTAGAGGTGTGTTCAACAAGGAGGGAAAGTCTGCAGCAGAACCAGGAATTAATTTTTTTTTCCCCTTGGACAAACTGCAAGAACCCTGAGGAGTACTCTGGGAATACAGCACACTCCTCACACTGCCAGAAGAGTGTAATGGGCTCAGACTCTGCTGGAACAGAAATGTATTGGTTTCACCTCTCTTTTGTTGATTTTAATAAATGGGAAATTGTTGTAAGGTGACAACACCCATATGTCTCTGAAGGCGTGCTTTTACTCTTGTGTGAAGATAAACCTTTTTAGGAATGATCTCTCATTGTGCCTGTTTCTAAAGAGCTGACTCTGTTTTCAGGGTCTGAGAAATGTTGTTAAGTGGTGCAGAGAATTATATACTGTTCAGACAGCACAAAGAGCAATACTGGTCTCCCACAGTCTCGTAGTGAAAGAGGAATCTGATTGTTTTCTTGGGCTAGTTTTAAATTCATCTAGTTTACATTAACATCTGGTTACTTTTATGAACAGAACTGTAATATTACTGGTGAAACTTAGTTATCAGTAGCTTTCTTTACATGTTTTATAAAACTTGTGCCTCTCTACTTCTGAGGAGAACCTGTCTCTCTCTTCTCATATTCCCATTAGGTTGCTGTAGACAACAGTAAACTGATCCTTTTTTCTGGAGGTCAGCTCCTTCTACCTTACCTCATATGCCTTGCACTTTACCACCATCTTGTTGTACTACTTCTTGGGGGAGCAAAACTCAAAATTGCCTGACAGAGGGAAATAATCTCTTCCACACCTTTGACCTGCTGGCTGTACTTCAGCTAATACAATCCAGATGGTTTCATGAGAAGTCTTCCAGGCCTTCATTCTGTGACCATGGGTATAGGAGCCATGGTGGCCAGGCCTTCCATCCCAGCCCATCATGCTGGCACATACAGAGGCAGTTGAGAACTGTACACTACTAAACAACTCCTCTGACTCACAAAACATGAACAAAAATGAATGTATATGTTCCATGTGTTCCCTATTAAATGATGAACAGTGAGCTCTTCCCAGCCTGTGTGGCTGGGATTGTGTTTATCTCACAGCAGATAATTGCAGATACAAGCTATAGTGGACACGTGTGGTCATGCAGTGGGACAGGCACTGGGCCCCAGCAGAGGGAGATCCATAAGCAGGCTAGCCTAGCATCTAATCCTGCTGGAAACCTTCCCTTACTCACAGCTGAAGGACCTCCATGGGGGTGGCAGTGGAGGTGGAAACCACCCAGATGAAATGTTTTGGCAGGTTGGATCTGAGCTGGGCCAGTTCTGATGAATTGTTCAGGGTTTTGCAAGTCATTACAGCTGCTGCAAAAATTAGCCTCCTAAAATAAAGATGGAGATCAAAATATTGAACTAAGTTCAACTCCTTTCCTTTCTGGATCTGCATGTTTTCCAGATCTTAAAAGAAGCAGAGGTTCCAAAGCCATGCCTAATATGATGCTCCTAGAGCTCCTGAGTCTCACCAGCTCTCACTGCCCAAGACACAGGTGTCAAACCAGTGGTATATTTGAGAGCCTGAATCACTTGCTCACATTTGGGCAGAACATGGCAGCAGCTGTGAAAAATACCAGGCGCTTTCTAGTCAGCTGAAAATGCAGTTCTCTCCCTTAGCAAAAGTCAGCATGAAAAGAGACTGGATAAAATGCAATAAGACTTCTCATATATATCAGTACAGAAAGGGATATAATGCCTCAATATTACTTAACTATTATATTTAAAAACACATAAAATCATAGTTTTATATGCCATAATATTCAGTAGCACCCATCTACTACTTAGTGAATTCATCATTCCTGTGCCATGCAGCTTTGTTTTCTCAGCTTCAGTCCATGTAGGGCATGGATAATATGTTCTTTCTAGCACACATGGACATTTTCGAAGCAAACAATAGACACAGGCTTGTGGTGAAAATATTCAGGTAGCCCCTGCCTTTGCTCAGGCAATGCTTGAGGCCAGGAATAATTGCCTTGACAGTGCAAAATGTTCCCAAATGTATTCTGGAAATAATGGAGGGGTGAAATGGCACCACTGAAGCAATTTTTTTAGGTGAAGATGTAGAACAACAGAAGGCATGGGGTAAAAATCTTGAGAATGTTTTTCCTCTGTTCTTAAAATCATTAAAATAGAAAGAAAACAAACAAAAATTATGGCAAGTTCTTCTTAAAAATAGTGTGAGTAATACCTTATTACCCTTCCCAAAGCCTAGACTCATACTGCAAGCCTTTAAGCAGCAGTCTGAAGTGCATTAAAGAAGCTTGATGGTGACCCTAATCCCCTTCTAGGAGGGTTGAATAATTTTCAGAGATGTTCCTCTCTCCCTCTCTTGATATTATACAGACACTGAGATAAATTGCTTCCATTCTTAGTCATTGCAGTGAATTGCTTTTTGTTAGGTGTTTTGAACCTCCTTTCCTTTTTACTTAAAAATATTGGGCAGCAATAAATACACCCTGCAGTGGCAGGAATCATTGCAACAGAGAGAGGTAGTAATGTCACAAAGGAAATATCCTGTGCTCTCTGTAGTCATACTTAATGTTGTAAGCACACTAAGTCAAAAAGAACAGTAGAAAAGCAGTTAATACATAGTAAATTTTAGTCGTGACTCTGAAACTTGTGTTTGTTATTCGGAATCTTATTTCATAAAATTTATCACATGAACCTTAATATTCTTTTTTATCTCTCCCTCTTAGTTCACTGAAGCCAATTACAAATACAGCTTTTCATACTTGCCCTGTGAAGATCATTATTTCCAGAGAGACTGAAATAAATTTACGGATAAGAAGAAATTCTGTTTTTGGAAAGGAAACACAGGATGTTGCAACCTTTTTCAGAACATGCCAGTTATTCTGCTACACATAACTTAATACATTTAACAACTTTCCTCTGTTTTGTTTTGCAAAATTTGTGAGTATTAATATTTTAAAAGAACACTTCGAGTTCTTTTCTGGGTAGTTAAGTATTTACTGTGTATATGTGAAGACAAAAAGACTACTAAAGCCAAAACCTGCCCACTTCCTTCAGCAAATCTCTTCAAGAAGTCAATGGACTATTGAATTCCTCAGTAAGTCCTTTTTATAACTTGTTTCTGGCACATGGAATGTTGTTTGCTTAATGTCTGGCCGTGTCTCACCTAATTGCATTCCTGCCATCAGTATTTTTGAGAGCATCTTTAATATTTTTGTGTCTGTGTCTGTTGCACTAGTTGCACTAAGCAGTTTCACAGCAGTTTCACAGGATGGCAGCTGGGCCATCCTCCTCCACAAGGAGAGGCTGGCATGAATACCAGGTATTCTCAGACACCACTTTGCCTTGTACAGCCTCAACTTTCAAGGATAGTGGCTCCGCAGCCTCTGCTCCCTCACCAACCTCTTCCAAGTTTGGCCTACCATTCTTCTCATGTCCAATCTGATCCTCCAATACTCTGGTGGCTTCTGCCCCATGTCTGAGATTCCTGGCCCAACTGAGAAGAGTCTACCTCTGTAATCTTTGCAACTACTTTTCAAGTAGCTGTAGCTTGCTCTCATGTATCCTTTTATCTTCTGCCAGCTTAAACAAACATCCCTTTCCCAAACTTTTCTGTTTTGAAGAATTCAAATGTTTCTGTCCAGCTGAAATTATGCAGCACCTTGAATTTGCAGGATCTGAGTGAGAATTCAGGTTGCTGGAGATGTCGGAGGTATCACTGCCTGTCTTGGCCTTAAACTTTAAAAAACTGAGAAAAAAACCTAATCTTTAATTGGTACTTCTAAGAGTAAAACATAGCAAGAGTCGAATAATACTGAAAAGATCCCTGAAAAAAGCTTCCTAACCCTTTTAAGGTGAGGTTTGGACCTGTGTTTGCATGGGTATGTAGGGTCAGGTGCTTTGAATGCAGCTGGTTTATTATCACCACCATTACTTTTACTTGTAGTGAATTAGTGTAGAACAGACAGCCACAACAAAATTGCAAAATACTCTTTGGTTCGCCCTGCACATTGTCTCAGTGCCAATGACAATGAATACAGAGTGAAAACTAAACACAGGCTACAACAAAATTGCCTTCAACTTCAGAAGATAGTATTTGAGCAAGAAGAAAACACAGATAGATAAAGGCTCTTGTGTCAAGAGGAAAGTATCATGAGTCAGAAAGCAGCAATTACTACAAAACAGGGAAATGTTAATGAAACACTTAACACAACCTCAAGCTCCATAAAAACAAGGACAAAATACAGAATAAAATGTGCTTATTGTTTTGGTAAAACGTCTCCAGCATGTTTAGTACAATCTTATTTCATGCTTTAAAGCCTTTTTGTCAGGCTAGGTTCCAGACACAGCAATGCAAGCAGCCACAAGGGCAGCCTTGACCTGTGTTGCCCAAGCCCAGACCCTGGAGGTTGACCACCAGCTGCATGGGGGGCAAAAGCTGGGGCAGGTAGCAGAACATGCTGGACTTCCCCCAGCAGCCCCATGTTTGGGGGATCTCAAGTACCAAGCTCTTGGCCAGCACCTCCAGATTACACAACCAAACCAGCTCTGAATACTCTTTGGCTCAAAAAAGGGCTCTGAGCAATGGCTGAGAGGTTTTGCTCCCTAAAGAGCAGAAAAGTGTTCAGAAAATGGAACCTGTTGTGTGTCAAATGTAAGAGGTTGTGCCTGGGAGGGTAAGGACCACTGAGTCTTTTTTAACAGCATTGCCACCACTGTCAGCTCTCAGTTCTGCCAAAAACCTCTGCTCTGGAAACACCCTTCTAACTAGAAGACTCTGGAAATACACACTTATAGCTACAGAAGATTGTTCCTGCTTTCTCTGTCCAGGAAATGTGGCCTCGCTCCTCAGATCTGCTGTGCCTGGAAATTTCTCCTGTCAGCAATGGCAAGTATTACTGCAACAGAAGTTTTCTCTATGAGACATAAGTTAACCAAAAGGCACCAGAAGAGAAAAATATAACATCTACCAAATATCATAATTTTAACTGCAGTTAATCTGGCTTCCTCAGAGAAAGAATAAACAGGGGTCTGGGCTAGGCAAACACTCCCTGGTGAGCTTCAGGGTGCACCATTGGCACTGAGTTGACTAACAGAGCTTGTAGTGTGATCTCACAAATTACCAAAGAAGAGCTTTATTTAGTAGTTTTGGGGGGAAAAGTAACCAAGAGTACACTTGGCCCTTTTTTTGAGTGTAAGTGGAGCTGCTCTGACCGCATGACTCTGTGACAAAGACATGTCACACAGAAAGCTGGATCCAGCTACAAGAGGCAAGGGTGGATAGCACAATGTTGTGCTTTCTTTTGTTCACTGTTTCCAACATTCTAATCAAGAATTTAATCCTGTTCTTTGTCAGAAAACAAAAAGAAAATGTTTTTTTTTTTCCTTTGAACTCTTGCATGACCTCAAGCAATACTAGCAAATACAAAGTTTTCTTTACAAATAGTGAAATCAAACACAGCCCAAGCTGAAGACAAAACAGAAAGGATCTTGAGTTAACATGTGCCTCCCTTCAATGTGAAGATTGGACACTGACATTTGTCTTCTGCTGAAAGTCTTTTCTGATGAAAATTAAGCAGTGCTTTTCTAGCCAGGGATAGGCAGAAAAAACTGCAGACTCAAAAAAAAAAACTGTGTTAAAAAACTGTTAACTGGCTCTTCTCTGCAGAAAGATTGCCTACAGGCATGTGAATGATTTCTGCCAGCTCCACCTGCCTGCACACCTTGCCTGGCATCTTTGAGGCATCATGTGGTGGGACAGGGGCACTACTGAGCACCATCAACCCCAATGACTCCATCCCCCCAAGCACTGAGGAAAGGTTCACCCAACTACCGCGATGTAGCTGCAGAGAGAATTGTGCCACACTGCTTAGACTTAGTGGGAATCAGAGACATACATGTACTTTTGTGGTATTTGAAAGGAAATTACCTCTAATCTTGATTATTGTTTATTTAATCAAATTCAAAAAAATGCATCAGAAGTAATTTTCACAGCTGTTGCTGGTTTGTTAGTACATCTGTCTCCAAATCTCCCTGCTGTTTTCTTTATGGTTTGTGGTCTTATTTTCCTTTGTTTAAAGAAATGTTTTTCTCTCCCTTTTTGTTATATGAAACAGCCACATGAGCAACAGTGCAACAAGGAGGCTGCCCATCCCAAGCCCTGTCAAGCGTGCAGAGGCTCAAACAGAGCACAGCTGCCTCCCCCAGCTGCCCCAGCACCTCTGCTCCCTTAGCCTAGCAATGGCATAGGACAACTTCGTGCCAAACTTCTGCTGAGAACTGCTTTAATACATTAAGGACACCTATTCTTGGTCATACGCCTTAGAGAGAAAGTCTGTTTCCCTCATTAGATCAACTGATGAAATGGAAAACACAAGGAACTTTCAGAATCAAAGTCCATTTGACAGATCTAGGCCCAAAAATTTGTTCATTTTTCCAGCTATGTGCTAGGTCTAAATCAAGATAGGACCTCTGGCTCCAAACCTCACACCTCTTAATCTTTGGATTGCACTGCTTTTGGCATCGTATGGCATGACTGGCCTTACAATCAGTTGTCCTTTCATGGGAATGCAGAACTGAGGGAGACAGAGCTTATTTTTATTAAACTATTTGTCTGAGTCTATATTGGAGCTCAGATTTCTTTTTTGAGGGGGAACTCCGAAACCAGCACACCACAGCCAGTTCTGGCAGCAAGCAAGCAGAAGGCCTGGTCCCAGTGGAGCAGGGTTGGGTTCCCACAGGTTGTCACCCAGGCTGAGCTAAAGCAGTCTGAGTGCTGCACAGGAAACTCTAAGAATTAAAAATTACATCCCCTCACTTGCCCTCCTGCCTTCACAATCAGGCCAGTCTGAGGGCTTTAATCACAAAGCCTACATGGGTGGGAGGACCGGAAGGTTAGTTGTGGGTTTTAATTACGGCCATTATATAATTGGATAAAATTCTACTGTAAATCTGCTGTATTACAGGCACATCATAGATAATTAAATACTTCTCCATAGGCCTATATTACCATTCATTGAATAACATTCGCCAGTGTTCATATATCTCCTCAGTTGAAATTACATGAAACATTTCCACTGGGAAACTAAGGCACACTCTTCAGACCAAGTCCAGACAGGCAGTGCAAGACGTAGCTCTGTTGTCACAAAGATAAGAGCAGTGTGGGAGCAAATAGGTGTTTCTCCCAAAACTTATTTTCCAGGCTCTTTATTATTGTGCTACTGCAAGTTTAATGCATGCCCATTATTCAAAAATCCAGACTGTCAAATGAAAGTGTGATCGAGCCTGGCTGAAGTGTGCTGAGGATAAGCGTTTTGAAATAGGGCTAAACTCAGAGAGCAAATAGCTCCGGTAACTGAGATGTTTGCCCTCAGTGTGCTCCAATAAACTGATTTACCTTTCTACTTTTTTCCCCTTTTTTTTAAAGAGCTGACGCAAGTTTGTCAAAGGGAGTTGTTGGGTGTAGCAGCTGTTGATTGGTTCATCCCATACACTCCCATTTGTCTTTAAATCACTGTTCAACTGCTCTAGGTTGCATATGAGCAAAATTTTTCTTACAGGTGCAATTCCTAAAAGATATAACCTGCCTAGCAAGTGAGAAAAGGAACCGGCTCAACTCAGAGGTAGACTTTTTTTTTCTTTATAAAATTTTATCAATGTATTTCAGACACTGGCCACGTTTTCAGAAATTGGGAATTATAAATTTAATTAATCTGTAAATATAAGTGCAATATGAAGGATGGGCTCTTTAAGATTTACTGGCATGGTAATCTGTGCTGGCAAATATCTTTGGTATTTCTTCAGGAATGAAATTTAGTCTTCTCTTTCGTACAGAAAATCAAAACCTAAGCAGCCATAGAAGCAGCAAAAGTATTCAAAAGTGTCCAGTCAATTAACAAATTAATGATTTAAGAAACAAATTACTGCTTTCCTTTGCAGCCCTTGGCTATCTTCTGAGAATTTTTTTCCAGGCTCTTGAGTTACTTAGCTAATATTTCTTTAAACAAATTAATTTGGGAAAGTGGGCTTTACATTTTAATTGCTTATTTCACAGCTGCAACATTTATTTCATTTTGAAATAGACACATAGACAGTAATTTTATAAAGTCATTGTGATGAAGATGGAGAATCTGGCAAAATCTGTAAAATTGGATACCATGGCAGAAATTGCAAATATTGATATTGCAAACCCCATGAAAGTGTTAGTCATATCTATGACCTGGCATTATTTGCCCAGTGGTTGTCCATTTGTCTAATGTCCTAACTGCAGACTGAACAGAAATCAATAACATTGTGAAATCAGATACCAAAAGTTTAATCATTTAACGAATCATTCCTGAAAACCATTTACTTAATAAATAATGCAGAACAGTAGCCTATACTTGAAGAAGAAAATTACTCTTAAAAATAACTGCCCTCTAGTAATAGGTGAATTCCTTTTGCAATGAGTATTTCCATTTTAATACTGTAGTTTAGGAAAAATCTTTCCTGTTAAGCCAAATGCTAAAAGAGACAGCAAAATCATGACTGTATTGAAGGCAAGTTTGAGGAACACTGGAAATCTAAGAGATTTTCCTTGTATGTTTAGGCACCAAAACCATAGCTCTGAAGCAGAGAGCATTAAATCCTAGGGAAGCTAAAGCAGATGAGCTGCGGTGTTTCTCCTCCAATATTACAGGCTGAACTTCTGTCAGGGCCCAGGCCTGCCCAGCCTTGGGAGCTGTGTTTTCACACCATCCCTGCCCTGGTTGCTGGCCGTTCCCCCAAGGAGCAGCAATCCAGCCAGCACAAACCCCTGAAGGGGTGCAACTGAGCGCCCATTGCCAGTGTATTCCCCCTTATCTAAATATCTTGCAGGCTGAGTAAGGACTCCAGAGATACAGGGTCACACCATGTCCCCCTCAGGTGAAAAAGTGACAGCTCTGCCCCTTCTGTGTTACTTGTGGGGAGAACACTCCACCAGTGCCTGGACATCTCCCAAACCTCTCAGTATCTGCAGTGCTAGGAACATGAAGATATGGATTACCACCAACTAAGGACTAGCTCTGCCAAGTTCTGCCAAAGTTCAAAGGCACCATTTGTCATAATCACAGTTAGTAGTGTTTGCAGGATTCAAATCTAATAGCAAGCCTGGTTCATGGGTCTCACTCTCCCCATGTTTATGCCAACGGCTTTCTGCTCATAGTTTGCAAACCTCGGTACTTCTACCAACTTCTCCCTAAAAAGTTACAACTGCAAGAAAGCAGCTTCTCAAAAGACTTAATTTTGCCACCTGAGGTTTTGTACTTTCACCAGAAGACTTTTAGGAATTCAAAGATTAAAAACAATAAAATAAAATAGAAAATCACCGCTTTATGCATAAATTCCACAACCTCTTGAGGTGATGCCCATAAATCAGATTACTTGTCTAAATGTTTGACAGGGCAATGTCCAGATGATTCATATGCTGTAACATGTATTTTCAGTCATTTTTTCCAAATTGTTTGCTGTGCTGCACAAGCTTTCATCCTCAGCCTAATCTTTGTGCTGCTTAACTCCTGGCAACTTTTTTGTTTACTTTTCCTCCATTTCCCATCTCTTTGAAGATCTGTATTTTTTGGACTGCCACTTCTGGAAAAGACATTTCTCCAACAACAGTTAGGCAGTGCACACAGAGGAGGTTTTACCCTTTACCAGAACGGGGATAAGCACAGTTGGATTTGTTTGCCTGACTTTTACATCACAGATTAAAAATAAGCATCAAGAATAGGAAAAACTCGCTTTCTCAGACAGGGCAGAGTCTGCGTTTGAAGACGGTTCTGTGAATGAAAGAAACCACAGTTGTTAGTGCTTTGTTGGGGGTGGAGGGGTGAGGAGGGAGTGTTATTGGGTTTTTATCTCATGGAGTTATTCATATCCTGAGAGGGCAGAATCCCCTAGGCACTGGAATGTGAGTGCCAGCAGCTCTGCCCTGATGCCTGAGTCACTCATCCCCTCACACACACAAACACTCCGTGAGGCAGCAGAAAGAATTAAAGCCAGCCGCTCTCTCTGGTAGGAAATTTCCTAATGCACTGTGATATTGCTTCTCCTTTTCAGTTGTCTGGTCTGGGTGAATGCTTTTAGTAAGAAGCAAGGAATTTGACATTAATTTCTGTCCTGGAGTCAGTTTTAACCTCCAGGGTTGTTTTTGAAAGTTTATATTTGCATTTTAAACACACGCACTCCAACATCTTGCTGCTACAAGATATGCTTATGGACGTTCTTAAGAGCAGCATATGGTCATTATTAGAGGATAGTAAAGGTCTGGTCATTGAGCTGGACCTATACAGTCATAAATGCATACCCAGGAGAAAGGTTGTTAAATAATTGCAAATTTAATGTTGCAAAGAGCCAGACTTAGAAACTATTTGTTGCAGTTTTTTCTGATATTGTTATTATGGAGTGCTGAGCTGCATTTGGCACGTCATAATTATGAATGTTGTCATGAATCTGTCCAGTGTGCCTGATTGCAACAGGTAAATGGCCAGGAACCTGTAACTCTGGCCCCAAGCGTGTGCTCTCTGATCTCTGCTCACTCCCTTCACTGGTGTCCCCTCAGCTGTGGAATGGAAATATAGAATGCATCAAGGAATATCTTTGGGAAGGGAGAAGGATTGCAGAACTGCAACATTTCTTGCACAGTTTTTTCCTCTTGAATCTGATAATAAACAAATGAATTCACATGTGCATCTACAGACGAGTCTGTAGCACACAGCTGCTAAAATCCCAGAGATTATGTTCTCTTTGCAAATTTAGATCACAAAGCTTAATTGGGCCCATACAAGAAATAAAGAGTTGAGCATTTATTCATGCGATTTTTAAAAGGCAAGAGTTTTTCTTCTGGGGTAAAGATAATCTTATATCCATGTAAAAATCCTGTGTGAGACAGAGCTTCCAGTGATGAGTCAAGTAAGAATTAAAGACCAGTCCACTTACAAACAGCAACTGAACAATCAGAATTGCACCTCCTAATTAGCAAAAAATGATCATACAGAGATGCTCACTTCTGTCAGATCCCAGTAAAAGGGTCAAATCTACAAAACATTGAAACCTGTGACAACAATAATCTTGCAACAAATGGGAAAGCCAGTTATATACTCCTGAAGCATTTCTTCATCACCCTCCCCTAGAAACTCAAAAGCAGAAATTCGGGAAATTATTTTCTGCTGGCTTTGTATTTTTTCCAGATGCTGAATATCTGCTGTGCATCTGTTGGCCTCTGCACCCTTTACCATGTGAAGGGAGACAAGAGAACCAAGTGCTGGCATATAAAGAGACTTTTATGCTTGCCCAGAATTTTCCCAGTCTGCAACAGTTTCCCCTCTTAATGCTATTACAAAGATCAAACACAAACCAAACAATTCACACTGGTTTATCTAATTTGAAGAAAACTCTAATGAGTTCTCTTGTGTTTTGTTTGCAGAACAGAGTGTTCTGGCAGTCAGTGCATGATAGAGAGGACCTGCAAGCAGACGGCACAGTGCTGTTTACCCTGAAGAAGCAAGCGTGTGTGCTGGAAAGCGCTGACCGTTCTAATGGATCGCATGGAGCTGCAAAAAGTCAACATCGAACCTGATGACCAGAGCAACAGTGGGGAAAGCCTTGAAGACAACTACACAGAGCCAGCTGATTCAGAAAAGGCTGCAATTAGGAGGTAAGCATTTATCTGTTCTGTTAAGGCTAGAAAGCAGTAATCAATGAACAATCTTCACTAATGGCATCTGGGAGGTTTTCCTACAGCACTGACCCTCCCTGCTCTGTGCTCTGGAGGACAGTGCTCCCGAATAGCAAGGCAGCCGAGATCCCCCCTTGCCTGCCACCACCTGGACTGACATCTGCAGGCTCCCAACACAGAGTACCCCTTGGCAATTTCCAGCTACTCCAGTCAGATAGTACATGTGTAAATTAATGCACTCTCAGAGAAGTTCAGCCTGAGCACACTGAGTGGGAATGCTCCCCAGGGCAAGGTATGGAGGGCAGCAGGGACAGCCCACCCTCAGACATTCCAGCAGAACCCACCATGGCACTAGCACCTGCTGGACAAAGACATTTCAAAACCAGCCATCAGTCCCTAGCTCTCAGCTTGCTGCACCCTCCAGCACATTTCTGCAACACGGCAGTTGCGAGTCCCTTTGTTCCGCAGACGTGAAGAGTGTGCTCAGCTTCAGCATGGTACTGCCAGCATGGATCTGCTTTCCAACCCCTGCAATCAAATGTAATCTGAAGATTACTGGGTCTAAAACTAAATTCCAAATCAAAGCAAAGATCAATTAAACATGCCATTGGACATGAGAACTTTACAGGAGAACAGAGCTTTTTTTATGAAGGATTTTTAAATATTCATGGCAACATCAAAGGAAAGTGTCCACTGATGACAAAAGGCACTACTCAAATAAAATGTGTGCCATAAGCTTTATCTAATGTTTTCTTATTTTTCTTTGTGTTCAGTGCCTTTGCTAGTGATGATGCAGAAAGTCAGAAGTTTCTTACAAATGGATATCTTGATAAAAAGAAATTGGAAGATTACAATGAAGAATATGTAAGTTTTATTCATTTTTAATGAATGAATGTATGAATAATTACAAAGTAGATCTTTTTGACCTGAATTTTTTCTAAAAGTGTCAGTAAGCAAAATTACTCTGGAGCCTGGCCAGCATAATCTTGGTTTTCAAAGAATAAACACCTTTTCTAACAGTTAATGCAGGAAACCCTTTCTGTTGTCTTACAAGTAAAACTGAGTCTTTGCTTGACAAGTAATCAGAAAAATTCCTCAGATCGCACTTGAACCTCAGTAACATCTCCATGTAATCTCAGCTGAGATGTGCAGACAGGGTAGGTTTGCACCCATTTTCCTGACAGGACATTGGGCTCAGAAGGACTTTGTTGTTCCTACAGCTGAGTAGATCTGTTACTTAGTGCATACATGCTTGTAATTCTTGTTTCCAGCATCAATGTAAATGAGTCTACATTCAGCTACATTGCTTTAAAGAAAGGACATTATTGTTTTGGCTTTATGATGCTGAGCGTTACACCTCCAACTCCCTAGACAACTCCACATGCAAGTGGAAGCACAGCAGCAGTTCCTGGGGCATGTGTGTACCTCTCTGCTCAGGATTAAACGTTACTAAATTTTTAGTGAATTTTATCAGTTGTGTTACAGATTTTATTAAGGAATGACCACATAAAATCAAAAATATTATTTGTGATTTTAAACTAAAATTAAGAGCTGTGTTTCCTTTTTCTTTTCCACATGGTTCAGTTGTAACTTACTCACCATCCCCTCTCTCCTAGGTTTTGTCCTCTTCCACTCTTCTGCTGCCAGTCCTAGGCAGGCAGCACTCCTTTCTTTCCTCCCCTAGACATATTTTTATTTCCCCAAAGAGAAAAGCACATTCTTCTACTTGGAGATAAATTCAGTAATCTGTTGTATTCGTTTCTTTAAAAATCTGAATATTGAAAAATCAATAACTGAGAAATCTATTTGGTAACAGCATGTATTTCCACAGAAGCTGGCCAGCACAGCCAGTGTAACTGTATCACTTTAGTCACCTGTCAGGAATGAAGGCCTGAGACAATGAAAAAGTGGGAAGAGCCAAACTCTACCAGCACAGCTGTTTTTGGGGTGGAGACTCCTTATGGTGGCAAGTGCCTCTGGGCTTGGGAACCTTGAAAAAGCTCTACCTCTAGGGATCAGGGGAGCAATACAGAGAATAGCAGCAATGAGGATAATTAGCCAGTCATGCTCAGTAAAATGCAAATGAATTGCCATTTTCTGTTCTTGCACCCAACAGCACAGTGGTAGAACTTCCTTTGGGATGTCCTCGTTCAACCTCAGCAATGCCATTATGGGCAGCGGCATCCTAGGGCTCTCCTATGCCATGGCCAACACAGGAATTATCCTTTTCATGTAAGTACATAGAAAAAGAAGAACATAAAATATAAGTGGGGGTGGAGCTGAAGTTTCTATGGTTAGAGAGGTATGTTAAGCTTTTTTGTTAGCTGAAGATTCTTGTAGGATCCTCTGCAATAAAAGCATTTCAGCTTCACCACAAGGAACCATTCACTGCTGAAAATCCTTTTAGTTTTCAATATTTTAGACCTCCTTTGTGTTAGGAACATGATTGTGAATTGATACTGTGCAGTCAAAAAACAGAAGGAAAGAACAGCATGCTGATTCTAAAATAACAAGCGGGATCTTGCCAGTTCAGTATGGGAATCCAGAAATGGTATTAAATCACCCATAAACATGTTTGCATCACCCCAATTATCTAATCACTATGCAGAAATGGAAGAAGAGTATTTGATATAATCTGAAATGGCAACATGCTCTGAGTGCAAAGGCATTCACAGACTTAATGTTGCTGCTCTAAGTCTGTCTGTGCCCAATGTGCACAAAGGACAGCATTGGTCTGTGACTAACAAACAGTATCTACACAGAACGGGTTTTGATAGACAATAACATATAACCATGGGAAGTTTTTAATCAAAGGCTAACATATGGTTCCTTTTAATGCGACAAACAAAAGTAAATTTTGGGGTTTTTTTAAATAACTGATTTTAATTTTAGATGAACCCTTAATTTTAGCCTCCCATGAGATTGGAATAAACCATGGTATTACTGTGTGACAATAAGCCATTTTTTGACATTACTGAAATCTAGCATGTTTTTATAGAGCTTCTTGCTTGTGAAGACTGTGTAACTATGACATCAACAGCATTTGAAAGATTACATGTAGCTTCCAGTTGCTAAGAAACATCTCCTGTTTTGCCAATATAATTTTTAACTGAAAATTAATTGTAGATTCAAATGCTGTTCTGTAAAGCGCTTTGTAACACCTGCACTCAACTGGTTTAGATATAGTATTTGCAGAGCAAAAATTGGAAGCCATTTCTAAAATTGACGTTCTATCAGGGTCAGAAAAATGTAGGATTCTTTTCTCCTTTACCTTTCTCTGAGTACTTGTAATAACTGGTAGGTTCGTAAATGATCACTGGAAAGTAAAGTCTGATATATTAAGCCTCACTAACAGGGAAAAATATTACCTTTATAATACCATTATTTTGAAGCTTTGTTCATACTGACTAGTGGCTAAAAATCTGATACAAGCCTGATAACATTAGCTCTGTTGGCAGAGCTAAAGTAGGGAGTAATGCTAAAGCAAAAAACAAAGGCATCTCTCCCCACAGCTCACTTTCTTTACTATATTATTTCCATATTTCCTGCATGAGAACATTTTTCCTTCTGGTAGAGGAAGGAGTTTTATTTAAAAGTATAAACTTGTGTGTCAGTATCATTACCCCCCACAGCAGTTCCTCAACTTGCTTGAAGTTCCTCAGTTTTCACAGGTCATGTTAGTGTTAGTGGGACAGAAAAATACCATCTACTAAATGGAAACAATTGGACAAGAATTCTAATTTAGATGATGCTGGCAGCATCATCTAAATTTTTGCAATTTACTGTTCTCATGTTGCCCAGGTGCTTTCATGCTGGAAGGTATTCTACAGGGTGAAGGCAAATAGAAGGCTCACAAAACTCAGAAGCTCCCCCAAAAGTTCCAATTACATCTTTCCCACAGGGGAGGTTTACAGCTGCCCAGCAGGATTTAGCAAGTGCAACCAGGAGCACTTTGGTTTACCCCACCTCATGTGTCAGGACATGGAGATCATGTCTCTGAATAGCAGCTACATGGGTGCCCCGATCAAGAAGGATGCCACCTCAGCAGGATGCACTGTCACTTCAGACATGATCCCCCTTACCATATTGCATGAGCCCACACTAGGAGACAACCCTGCCCACACAAAAGTGGTAGCATTGTCTGTCTCTCTTGAGGAGGGAAACTTCAGAAGAAATTGTGATTGTCTGGTGGTCATCAGCCAGCCCCAGGGCCTGTGTCTGCTCCTAGACTGTAACTCATTTGCAAACTTGGCTGTCAGTGTCTCCTATAGCTGTACCAAACCATGTGCTCAGTGGAGTGGAAGGTGTGGGTACAACCTCCTGTTCAACCATGGGATAAAATGCATCCATATTTTCTATCTCTTCCATGTTATCATTGCATTCTTTTCCTCACCAGCACTTGGGCAAGCTGATGACAAGATGGTTATGGTAATGAGGTATGCTGTCCACAGTGCTGTGCCCCAAAAATATCATACAAAGCTATGTTTTTCACAAGGAGTTTACAAGAGGCAGATAGCTGAAATCACATAGGAGGCACCTGTTGTGTGGAAGGAACATTACAGTAATCAGAATTATTGAATTCAGGCACCTGTACCTTCAAGCAGACTAAGACTACAAGACTAAGCTGCCAGTGCTCCAAAAGCAGGTTTTCCAGTGTTGTACCATGCTTTAACATTATGCAAGATTTCTAATGTACTTACACAGCAGGCAGCTAACCCCCACTGCACAGTGATATGGCAGCGACCAGCCAAGTGGTAGCATTGAAGTTGTCCCAATCACAATATGGTTTGGGGTTTCATTTTTGTGGGGTTTTTTAACAGCTGTGATTAAGGAGAGATTTGAAAATGAGAGGTCCGTAGGCAGGTGAGAATCCAAAGACCAGATTCTTGCATAGAAATCTGTTTACTTTAGTGGGATCTTGTAAAGATATAAGATTCTGTCCTTGTGGTCTAGCCCAAAACTGGCACATACTGGACTTAAATAAGCCTTCAAGAGGCTTTTAGAGTGTATAAGGTGCACCTGTATTCACAAGTAAGCTGCAGTGGACACTTAGCTCTGCATTTAGCTGGAAGACCAAAGAAAAAATTTGCTGAAAGCTATCTATATGTTGAACTTCATGCGAACGAGCAAGTGTACGTTCAAATCAACTGGGTGTCTCTGATGTCCTGCTTAGGATTCTGATTTCTGCTTTGCCTTGCAGAGTTTTGCTGCTCAGCGTAGCAATATTGTCACTCTACTCGGTCCACCTTTTACTGAAGATATCAAAAGAAGGAGGTAGGAGGCTGTGATTGATAGAGAGTCTGCATTGCATGCATGTATTTTACCTTGGAATGCAATTTATCAAGCATGTCCAATAAAGTAGCTCAATTTTTTTTTTTGGTTTGGGGTTTGTTTATGGTTTTTTTTTTTTTCAGGGTCATTAATATATGAAAAACTAGGAGCAAAGGCATTTGGCTGGCCTGGGAAGTGTGGTGTTTTCATTTCAGTCACAATGCAGAATATTGGAGGTAAGAGATGAAAGTTTTCTAGCTTCCAATGTTCTTCCTACAGAACACAAGTGATTTCTTTCTCTCCTCTGTCTGGATAAATGGCATCAGAGATGAGCCAGATACAGCATATATTGTATTGTAAAAGCAAAGGATATGAGGAATTCATCTTACTTTTTTCAGCTACCTGACACTTCAGTGTATGGTGAGAGACAGTTTCCTGGGACCTCTCCATGGCCAGTGGAGAGGCTTCAATGATGGCTAAAAAGGCCTGACTGACTGCCCTCACGGAACTGGCCATTTTCTTTATCAAGTACGGCTCAGACTGTTCTTAGCATCTCACTGAAGCAACTGCTTCAACTTAGAAAAGATTAGTCTGACCTAAAAGGAACAGCACAGGGTTCTGACTTCTCTGTAAAATATTCTTCAGTAGTTCATTTTTCAGCTGAATTATCTCCTTCAAATAACAGTTGGGTTGTGTTATTCCTAAAATGTGTGTTTAAATTTTTGAATGTACTCACCCACAAAGACACTTCCTGTGAAATATCTATCAAGTAACCTCCATCCTCTCAGAATAAGAGACTTACAATATAAATAATTGTGATAGAGTGTATATTCATTCAACAAAGCTTTTTTCCTTTACTGCCCTGGAAGAAGCCTTTTAGGAAGCTGAAGAACACCAAGTATGAAAGCAAAAGGGAGTTTGTAATTTTTTACAGATTCCTTAAGGTATTTGGTACCCAGGATATAATTGAAATTTATACTAAATGTGCCATTAGTCAATTAAATTTTTGCAGGTTTTTGATGATTTCTCTACTAGAACTTACTATGTTTTGCAAATGTCCATCAATAGATCAATACTGTCCTGTTATAGCAACTTTGCTACACAAACAGAGGCAGTTCACATCTCTGTACTGCAAGGTGTTATTCTGTGGTAATCCTTTCCTTCCTCAAGCTTGGATATCAAATTGGTTGAATTCAGAAATGAATTAAAGAGGAATAGCAGCTGTTCCTCTAGTTCTTGTCTAGATTGATCCATAGGTCTCCAGAGACCTCTCTGTGACAAACGTAAATGAAAAAAGGATTGGTTCTGGCAGTACATTTTAAATGAGATGTATAGAAGTCTACTCTTACTTCAGGAATCTTGACAACTAGTTGATTTCTTTATATATAGAGAAGATACTGGAAGAAAGAAGTTGAAAGTAGGAAGGATAAGGTAGCTGAAGAGATCTAGAGGAAGTAACAACAGAAATTACTACAGAATGGGGATGGACAGCATCCATTAAAAAATATATAACAAAAAAGCAAAAGGAAGAGTGATTTAAGTATGCTATAAATTCAGTAGTAACTGTATTGTATTCTAATACAATAGATGCCAGATGTCATTCAAAACATGTTTATAACAATATAAAAGATTTATTTATTTAGTCACACTGTTATTTAAACAAACTAATTTCTCTACTTTAGCCAAAACTTTTTTCTTTCTTTGGAATTCCAGTTTTCTCTGAAGGTGTTTGTTTTGTTTGGGTTTTTTTCCAGCAATGTCAAGCTACCTCTTTATTATTAAATATGAACTTCCTGAAGTCATCAGAGCATTTATGAAACTTGAGGAGAATTCTGGGTAGGTGCCATTTCCCAGCCTGAGCCTGAGATTAAAAAATTTTCATTTTGATGTCAATGATGATTGTTTTCATTTTTATTCTTCCCCTTTAGAGAATGGTACCTTAATGGGAACTACCTCGTCATACTTGTAACAGTTGTGATAATTCTTCCCCTCTCCCTTCTAAAAAGCTTAGGTAAGCTTAATGACCTGCATAAGCTCATTTCTTAGTCCTGTTAAGATTGTGGATTTATGTCTAACTGAACTGTTTTGTTCTGTTTTTGTTTTGTTTTGTTTTGTTGCTGCACAGGTTATCTTGGTTATACGAGTGGGTTTTCGCTGACCTGTATGGTTTTCTTTGTCAGTGTGGTAGGTGACTGTTTGCGTACTGTCTCCAGCCAAATACAGACTCTGTAAACCTTAAACACTTTTATACTTCATACCATGACAATTTAATGTGGATGTTAGAATAGCCCTTGCAAGTGAATAGATCAACAATCTATTTTCTGAATGAAGTCAGAATAAAAAATCAGTTTAAAAAACACTTGAGAATAAAAGAAAAAAAAGCAGAGAAGCAGCAGAGGCAGAGTAACAACAAGTATTTGTAGAAGCAGCAGAATTGGTAGCACTTGGTTTTATGCTTCCTCTCTTTCTCAGTGTCTGTTTATACTTCTGTTGGAATACCACAGAGCTCCTATAGTGGCACTTTTTTGATAACATTGTCTACTTTTTTGTAGGTGATCTTCAAGAAATCCCAAATACCCTGTCCTCTTCCCATCATGGACCATGGGGTTGAAAACTGGACCACCACCAATAGCACAGTGCCAATGCACCTAGTCATGTTATCAAATGAATCCCTCAGTTCTGGTGTGAATTTTATGATGGATAACACAGCTGGGCACTTCCCAAGCCTTGAGGAGCCAAAAGATACCTCCCCAAAAAGCGGCGTAGAATATGAAGCACACAGCGACAATAGTGACAAGTGCCAGCCAAAATATTTTGTGTTCAACTCACGGGTAAGGGAGATTCTGTAGAATTTGTCTTCCACCACTTGTACCACAGTTAAACTGCTGCCTGCCAAAAGTCAGAGGTACAGCCGTGACCATTCTTACTAATGGGAGCTTTATTTTACAGACTGCCTATGCAATACCCATCCTGGCATTTGCATTCGTATGCCACCCTGAGGTGCTTCCAATATACAGTGAACTCAAAGAGTAAGGTTCTTAAATTTTGTCCGATACTTCCAGTTAACCATAGATAGAGATCACTTTCTACATGTTGTCCCTTGATTGCTGGTGTGTAAACACCCACATGATAATGATCTCTTGTTTTCCATAGTAAGCAGATTTTGATCTTATTGTCAGATATTGGTGACAGAGAACCACTGCATCAATCAATATTACTTAGTAAAGGAGGAATCTGGACAGTCCTTCAAATGATCTGAAACAAACTGGGGAACTTGGTTGCACTAAAACAGATCATTTTGGTTTCTAATAATACTTAAACATGCTCTGTGTCTGTGTCAGTTGCTGCTTACTCTTAAAGTTTCTTGGGATGCCATTGGTTTGGGTGTCTTAGATAGGCTCTTCATTCAGCCTTTTTTGCTTAACAAATATCAAAAATCAAATACACTTCCTTAAAACAGCACAGAGTTGGTAGTTGGGAAGGGCTACTAAAAGGTATTTGTTGAGCAGCAAATATTGCATTACAGGAGAGTGTGTTGCAAAACTCAAGGAGGCTAAGAACCGTTACCTCCTATTTCAGTAGGTTTAACCCCAAAGCAATAAAGATTCTCATATTACTTGGGAAAATGCTTGCAGGTCCTATAAGATGAAGATTTTCTTTAACCAAAGGATTTATGAAGAAATGATGTGGTCTGCAAGGGGTTCTTGAACCTGCAGAACAGCCTTATGTAGATATAAGGGTATGTTCATTTAGAGATGGCTGAAAACTCTTGTCTATTATTATTAACAGACCTGTAATTCTAGTCCCTCCATTTTTTTAATCTGAAATATAACATTTGAGATTGACATTTAGTAAATAATGATATACAAAATAATGTGGCCCATTTTTATGTTGCCACAGAGAATGCACTAGAAATGCAGTTTCAACACATTTTGTAAATCTGTGCCACTCTGCACAGTTGTAAAGTATCAAGAGCTCTATGTAACCAATATAGTTGCTATGAACTTACTATCCAGTGAGGGTATTTCAGAGAGCTAAGACACTTCAGAGTACTTCTTGTACAAATAGAGGTTTCATAGGACTGTTATTCTCTTTCTTTCCCACTTCAGTCGCTCCCGAAAGCGGATGCAGAATGTCTCAAATATCTCCATCACTGGCATGCTTATCATGTATCTTCTGGCTGCCCTCTTTGGATACCTTACCTTCTATGGTAGGTCAAAGCCCTGTTCTCTGCAGAATTTTCTCTCACTTTTTAATGCAGGCAAGCTGGTTCTATCACAAAGGCTCAAGTATTAATGCATTTTCTGGGGGCATGAATCCAAGTTTAGGCAACATTCAATTATAATACACAGTGTGTATTCTTCTGAATGAACCATGGGACTTATCCAACTGTCAGGCCACAAGTTCCTCACCTGTGAGAGAATCAGGCACCGACTGGGGGGACTAGTTTTGTGTCCCTTGGCTTTGTGAACTCAGACAAGAAGCTGCTGTAAACTTGACTCTTGGCAAAGGCCAAGAGTACTAAAAATACTCCAGTGCTCGACAGTTTTACATGACACTATTAAGTGCTATCCAATCTGTCTCTGACGCCACTAGTTCAGTTTCATCTATGCTGAAAAACAGGTGCAAATCATTCTAGTGTAAAAAAAACCTGGATGAGCTAGACTAACTGATAGGCAAACAGAGTAGTCCCTCTATTAACACACCATTTTGTGCAAACGCCACCTCTTTTTACCTTGTTAGTTCCTCCATACAGCAGAGAAGTGAATGATACAGCACAATCTGCTCTCTATCACTGGGGCAGGAGGGCTCTGTTTGAGAGCTAGGACATCTGGGTGGAGGTCAAAGGGAGCTGTTGTTACCAGTTCAGTGAGTTGTTTCATATCATAAAAATTATTTTTACTTCAAGTTCTACATCCACTTAATGACCTTCTCAAAGTCATCTCAAAGATACTAGAGTACAAAGCATCACCTCAGAGTTGTGTTACCCTCATCATCTCTGAATGATGGACTTGCATCAGTCACAGTGGGGAAATTCCTCCTTCACGTCTAGCCCATAACTTGTATCTAATGACAGCAGCTGGGCTAAAGTTAATCTTATCTCTTATCTGGCTGCAGTATAAAGATCCTTTTTAAATGTGCAAGGTAGTGCTTAAGTGATTCAACTCCTTTCTGTTTCCTTTTTGTAGGAGAAGTTGAAGATGAGCTACTTCATACATACACAAAAGTGTACACCTTCGACACTCTTTTGCTGTCAGTTCGCCTGGCGGTGCTGGTGGCTGTAACCCTGACCGTGCCCCTTGTCCTTTTCCCTGTAAGTAACACAGCTGAAATCAGGGGTAACCCATATACAGATACAGTGACTGAATGTGATGAGCACAGATTTTAACACTGAAGAAAAGTAAGCCTGAGATTTTTGTTTAGAGAGGTCTGTTTTTCACATGCCATTTGACCAGAGCATGGACCTTAGGCAGTTAGAGTTGCAAAATTTGAAAGACTGAAATAAATCAGTCTTTATAAATAAATCAGGAATGACTTCTCTCTCTCTCTGGGTCTTTCTGTACTATATTTATCAGAGCAGTGCTAAGTACCAAAGTCTTGGAGATATACTGAAACCACTTATGAGATTTCCTAATAGAGAGACAGGCAACTACTATGGTATCCAAACTTAGGACAGACACATGAAGCTCAGGCTTGCAGGACTCCCATACTGGGCTGCCAAAGTACAAGGACAGAGGGCCCTGTGCTCACCTTAAGGCTTGAGACTATGGACAGGTGAGGAAACTAAATGCCAGAGAGAAAAGGCATAAAAGAGCTGCATAGTCAGTTGCCCGAGCAAAGTTTGGAGCTTCTGTGTGCTCTTCACTGGGAAAAACACGATAACCACAACAGCAGGGACAGAAAGGCACAGCTAAACAAGAGGGGCACCAACTCTTCTCAGGGATCAATCTCTCCCCATAAGCAGAACTCCAGGCTCCTGAATGTATAAGACTATGGCTCGTGCCTTCCCTGAGCTGCCGTGCAGCAGAGGAGAAAATAACTGATCCTCATCATTTAGTTTCGGGAGGCTGGTGTGTCATTAGTACAGCACATACAAGCCCAGCATCATGCTGCTGGAGGGCTCCCAGCAAGCTGCATCACACCACAGCGTTCTCATCTGAGTAACCCAGGAGTCCTGTTGCTCTGTTGTCCTGGATGCAACACAGGCTCTGGTAGGGACTGTTTCCAGGCTTGCTGACAAATGCCTAAGAGCAGTGATCACTGTTCGATGTTGTCTACTAAGTGGAAAAAAGAAAAGAAAAAGATTAAGGTGTAAAGCAGCCAGAGTGGTCAGTTTCTAGCTTGGAGAGCTCCAGTGCCCTACCTTAAACATCATGTTCAAACTAGTGGCTAAATGTTTAAATTAGTCTTGATCAGCCTTCATGGGAAAACAAGCTACGGGCATTGCAAAAGCCTGTCTGTCAGATGCAGCATTTTGTATTTTTAGAGATCTGTATAGTCATTTTTATATTTGAATAGTTAACAGTCACATACCACAGCACTGATTGTTCCATTAAAAGAACTCCTGAGATAATATCATTTTCTTGTAAACCAGAATATCAAAGTGCTTTACACATTCTATCAGAACAGCCAACTCAGCAATCTTATTACTTCAAATAAGCAGTATAATTGTATCAACTATTTTTTTATGAATAATCTTATTTGTATTTTCTTAAAGTAGTCAAAGTCCTTTATTTAAAAAAACAAAGTTATTGCATTGCTGGAAAAATAAATTAAATATAGATCTACATACCATTAGTCACTGTAAAAGTTTGGTTTGATAGTTTCTTTTTAAGGACTGTGTCACAAAAGGAATAATGCACAACATGCTGACAGTAAGTTCACAGGAATGCAGGCAGAAGTTTCTTTCTGTAATAAAACTGTTTTACACCAGCTCAAAAACTGGACAAAATATTTTCAATCTACTTCCCTCTTTGTAATATTGGTTTACATCAACCTGAAAAACAAGAAATGCAAAACTCATGGTGTGTTTTCAAGTGATGTACTACAGTGAGAGAACCCCACATATTTATTCAACTACCAATTCACCCACAAGCAATTATATGTTATTTTAAAACAACCAAACAGAAGTGCGTTTGGAGCTTAAGTATAAAAATATTTCTGTTCAATTTCTAAAGGTCAACTTTTAAGTTAATTGTGGTACTTGAGAATAACATTATCTCCAGCCACCAAATGGATTTGCTTTTCACCTTTTTTCTACTTACCATCTTTTATGTTGTAAAAGCAAAAAAAAAGATGTGTGAGAAAGTCAGGGAAGCAAAAAAGGATCCTCTGCAATAGGTTTTAGGATTATCCTTTCCAAGTGGCATTGAAAGATATGCTTTTCTTTTCAGATATGTATGTGTATATGTTTAATGATTAAGTAAAACCACAGCTTCCTCTATCTCTCAGAAAAGTAAATGACAGAATTGGTGAGGGATTTTCATCAGGTTCAGGAATACAGCAATTCATATTTCACACATGCTCTTTTCTTTGCCTGCTGATTAGTACTTATAGTGGGGGGTTCTTGGAGGATTTTTTTTGCTGATATTAGCATCTTTCAGTTGAACAGATTTCATGTCCCTGATTTTACACCCTATTTACTTAACTTTCTCCTACACTGCAAATATTTGAGTTTCTGCATTAAACTGTGAACTCAGTTCTCAAAAACCTACATCAGAGTGAGATTACATTATGGGAATCAAAGACTGAAAATACATCTTTTCAGTAAGAATTTCTCACAGCAGAAGTAACTAATATAGTTGTGTTTGTGGTTTTTTTTTTAATGAAAGCAAAGATAAATTAATAGTGTTTTTACTTTCCCTGCTGTTTTTCATCTTGCAGATCCGTTCATCTGTCAGTGCGTTGCTGTTTCCCAAAAGACCATTCAGCTGGATAAGACATTTCCTGATTGCAGCAGTAATTTTGGCTTTCAATAACCTGCTTGTAATTTTTGTCCCAACTATTAAAGACATTTTTGGATTTATCGGTAAGTTTCATAAATACTTTTTGTTGACTATGTTATCCTTTCTACAACATATTTACATTCATGGACTGAAGGTCAGTCTTTGTTTGGGTCTTACAGCAGAGTAATATAAACACAAAATTAAGTTAAAGGGGATGTAAGAATTCCCAAACAGATGACAGACAAAGCTACAGGCTACCCAACTTTGTTGTTACTTTGCATGAGGCACAAGGAATCCAATAATCCCAATATAAAAACTGGTAAGGAATTCCCATTTTGACCAAAAGGGAATTTAATATATGTGGAGGAAAGGGAAATCACCTTTGGTTTTCAAGCACCTATAGCATGAAAAAATGTATTGACTTCCAAACTGATGTGCTAGAAAAAGAAGAAAAGTTACACACTTCTTTTGACATTAACAGGTGTCTCCCTACAACTTTCTTTTGGTCAGTTTTGGCCTCTGACCAAAGAGGTCCATGAAGAGCTTCCATGCTCTGAAGTTCTTGAGGATTCAGGGATGTAGATACCCTTGAGAAAGATACCTCCATGGGGTTTCTGCAGCTCATTTGATCTTCCCTGCCTTTTATACCCAGGTCTTCATGCTAGACTCTGCTGAGCAGAGAACAGTAGGCACTTCTTAGGCACAGATCAGTCACTGTCTTTTTGATATCTGCTTTCCAGGGTCATCCAGCCCTGGGAATACCTATTTGTCCTTGCTTCTCCAGCTGACAGGCAGGTATTCCACCACAGGCAGCCACACTGCTTTGAAAAAGCCCTCCCAGTAACAAGTGTCTGTGCAGGCCCCCAAACACTCAAATAAGCCTTTGGACATCTACAGTTCTCCATGAATGTTGTCTACAGAGAGAGTCCTTTGTACAGTTGGGCTCGGAATGGCAGCTGCCTCCCCACAGGCTCTCTTTTGCAGGTGCATCACTCAGCTTTCCTGTGAAATGGTGCAGCACTCAGCTCTGCTCTCTCTTCCAGGAGCCTCTTCTGCTACAATGTTGATTTTCATCCTCCCTGGTGCCTTCTATCTGCGAATTGTTGAGAAGGAACCCCTGAGGTCTCCCCAGAAAATTGGGGTAAGAGAACTGGGGGCAATTGAAAAAGGGAGAGTGGGAGGGTGTGTGATTTCCACTCCTCATTAATACTCAGACCTTTGACTTGCAACACTTGGCACTTGCTCCTAAATGGTAATGTCTCACTCAAAATGGAGGCTGGGCAGTGGGATTCACCGGAGGTTTCTCAAGAAAAAGCCTTTTTTCCCTACTGCTCCTGACACTCAAGTGTTCAGGATAAAGCATGTCTTAAGCCACTAGAAAAAGGGACTTACTTAATCCTATCTAAACTCCAGTTAATACCTGCATTTTCATAAATAGCACCAAGATAGTCTATAAGTGGTTGGTTCATGCTACAAGACCAGCTGTGGATTAACAGGAAGATTTGATATCAGGGTTTAGAAGGAAGTTGTACTGCAGAGATAAATGAGTAATAGTGAGCTTTCCTCTGAGGCAGATCCACACGCCTATAGGATACATATGTGAAGGTCTATCATTTATGCACAGCATGTGTTTATATGTTATGCTCAACTGCCACTACAATACCTTTCATCCTGAACATCAATAACTGTCTGCACATTTAACTATCACTGAGGAAATGTTCTTTGAAAATGTAATTAGAAAAGTTATTGATGAAATATATGTGTGGTCACATAATATAAATAGATGGATGTATATAAATATATATATGTTTACAAAAGTCATGTGAGTTCAACTGATACATACTTCAAGTATAAAAGAAATTTATTGTGGTGAAATGATTTCTGCATTGTTTTTGTAGCTGTTATTGTACAGAGACTGTGAATATTTTTTTCATGTGTCTTTGTTCACTCTTCATGTTGCTGTGTGTTAGGCACATACAGATTTTCACACCCTGCAGTGAGATCACATACAATATTCATCTTTGTTTCACAAGACAGACTATTGTTAAGTGTGGACAGATTATGGTAAACTAAAGCTCCACTAAAGCAAAGAGTAACTACAAGTATCTGAATCACTTGAACATATACAGAAATACTGACAGATAAGAGATATAGCCTTGCCTGTTTATCTAATAAGGATTAAGAAGATTAACTCTGAAATTGTTCTTAATGTCAGAGACTATGATCATTGACTGAAAAATTGTCATTTTTTAAAGATAAAAACCAGAGGTGTTTCTTTGTTCTACTTTTTATTATTGTTCACAGTACCAAAGTGAGTTGTTTTCAGATCTAGCTGTATAAAGTCCATCTCTCTAAGACTGAAATTCACACAGGACTAACTTCAATTCATGTAACTCTGTACAACATTACTTAGGCTTTAGTTACACAGAATAAGCCAAACTTAGGCCATGGGTATTACACTAATGCAGATCCAGTGGGACAATCTGTGAGCTACCACCTGCTCAGTTTTATTAATTAAATTTCATTTTCTAATTGCAGGCTCTAATTTTCCTCATAGTTGGCATAATCTTCATGATTGTGAGTATGACTCTTATTGTAATGGACTGGATTTACAATCCCCCAAGTTCAAGACATCATTAACCTGTGAAGACAACCAAGTGTTTTTATAACATAAATATTTGTATTGTGTGCTCTGAAGAACATCTAAATGGGACTGTTATTCCTAGCTAGTAACTGCGGTACTTTGAAGACAGTTTCTGGTAAGGTCACAAGAACCCAATGGAGTCTACATCACCCTTGACAATAAGGATTGTTATTTATGCATTAGGAATCTGAGCTTAGCATTTCTGGCCAGGTGAAATGAAATGTGTGGTGTGAATGCTTTCTTTTTTCAAAATAACTTTGTACATAGTCCTCAAAAATAGCTTGGTGTCACCCCTTTCAAAATCTCCCATAATGATAGTAACCACAGTTCCTAGAGCCTTAGAAAGGTAATGGCCAGAAAACCAGTCCTTGTTTTCTATCTGAGGATCATAGGAGTAGCTGCCCAGGTCCAAGAGAAAGGGTATGGTTTCTGGAGGGGATCTGGAAGGTGATTCCTCCCTGCCTGATAGGCTGACCAGCCCATCAGAAAGACAATGGCTTTGACAAGCCAGTGGACAAAGCTGAGTGTTAGATTTGTTGCCCAGATTCATCACCCAGCTGTCGTACAGAATAAAGCTCTCTGACACAGATTCTCTGTTGGGGAATGTGCTTGAAGAAGAGTTGAGTATTCTCATTTTTGTTTTTAAAGATGCCTGTGCTGGAAATATCAGTCATTTCTGCTGTAGGGGTTTTTTTGTTCTTTAATTTTTAATTGTTGTGTGAGCTTACATTACTGAACAAGTTGTATCCTCCATAAAAACTTGTCTTCCACTCTCACAGGAATTTAAGGAGACCACAAGGTGTGACAAAGCACCTTATCCAGTATTGTTCAGTACTTGTGTATTTGATAAATGTTCAGTGCAGGAAACTGTAATTTGCTATATATAAAAAAATATGTATTTATGTACATAATTTTTTGTTTTCCTCTAGTCATAAAAATGTTACCCTGTGGTACATGATTTTTTGATTTTTTTTTTATGTGTCACCCTGTTTTCGTAGCCACACACTTAATATTGTTTTGAAGGAAACATATTGAATTGGTGGGTTTGTAAAAGGTTCATTTTTATTCAGCAGTGGTTGAAATATACCTGTAGCAAGCCCTAACTGCTGCTTGTGTAAAAACACATTCATATGTTTACTACTTACGTTATAATAAATTTCAAGATGTTTTCCTCTTGAGAATTTTTAATACACGTCTTAAAGTTTTGTGTTACCATTGTACACCACAAATTTGAATTACTTCTCAGTTGCTACCTCGTCTTGTCTATGCATACGTCAACATTCAACAATATCCTGTGTAGTTAAGTTATGTGAGGGTAACAGCATTACTGACAATCTCAAGTGTATCATGCTATACAGCTGTGCAAGACAGGAAAATAAGGGTTGCATTCCATGCTATATTGATGTTTAATTAACAGTCAAATCATTAATTGGGCTGTGTTGTAGAGTACTCACTACACATGCTCTCTGCACACACCAAGGAAAATCAGCCAGAGAGGTCTTGCTGACTCCTTATCAGAGGGAATGAGTGGGAAGGTGAGACTGTTTGGTTTATCACACTTAACACAAATCCACGCTCATGTAATTGGAGTTTTCATTTTCTGACCTAGAAATCTGCTGAGTACAAACCTGTGAATTCAGAAGGCTGTGAAGCACTCGAAAGTTGTCTCTGCTCCCACCTTGCCTTCACACAAAATTCTGTTTGGTTTTGTGTCTGAATGTGCATAAATTGCATATACTTACAGATTAACTGGAAAGGAATATCAGATATGTGGAATTTATATGAATATCAATATAAAGGAATATATATTCCATGCCAAATGCTACCTTTCTAAGCAGTATTATCTGCTCACTTGAGTACTGTATCCTTAATATACTGGGAAGCATTTCTTCATGAATGCTAAGTCTGGCTTTGCACTTTCTAAAGAAAACAGTGCCGATAATATTTTTCTCTATTTTAAGCAGACTAATACAAATAATGTTGCTTTATTACTGAAGAGATCTTTGACATGGAATAGAATTAATAGTAAAAGATCACTATACCTCTCTTCCTATTACCTTTACTGAAAGCTGTATGTATGAAATTGTAACTGCATTTTTCTTCAGAGTAAAAACACATGTTGTGACTACAGCTGAGTGTAGAGACTTAGGAATTCATGTAGTCCACATAAAATATATAGATGACCTCAAGAGAAGTAACAGAACTATGGAGCAATGGCATAACTCACTGCCTCTTTATGGCAAAAATAGACAGAGGTAGAGGGGCTGTAAAATGTCAAGTTTGGTCACAGTGATATGCAGCTGCTGCACACTCTGGGAGTAAGGGCAGCATTGCTCACTATTAGCATTGCTGGGAATGCTGGAGGTTGGAGGTTTTTTTTCATTTTGTAATGCTGACAACAGGCTTGGTGAGGCTTTTTATTATTAGACTATCCATGAATGTATAATAAATTAATTTTTCAAAGACTGCAGACTATTTTTCATCTGCTTTAGTCTAGCAGAAGAATTTTTGTTTTAAAACCAAGTAGAGTCAAGGTGGTAGCCTTAACACAGGTATTCCTAAAACTTCATTCCTTTTGTAGAGACAAATTCGTGTACCCACGTATTCACAGATGAGCAAGATGGCAGTCCCTTCATATAATAAGCCTTTGGCATTCCCTGTTTTCTATCTATTCATGGAGCTGCATTGATGTCATCGGGTATGGTGAATGGCTGGTGTTAAAAGTGGGGTTATCTGGGAGATATTGAATGCCTCATTCTTTGGATTAGCTGGGATACATGGTACAGCAACTAAATATAGTACGGGAATATATATACAGTCTATCACTAGCTATGGTATAGGAGTGCATACCACATGGTACCACCATGTATAAATACTTCCTATCGTTGCAGCCGCAGGTTTTCCCACTGTTACATACTTGTCTGATGCATGCTCATAGCCCAAAATATACTGCTCTATACACAGTGCCAGCATCAATGAGCTCATGTGAGAATCATGTCCATAGCCAGCCAGCATTTGCAACCTGCCCATTTAATGAGGGAGGCATTGCAGTCCCAGACACATGCTCAACACTTATTCCACAAACATCCACCCTGATTTCCCCTTCCCTTCTAGTCAGGCAGCCTTAATTCCCTACAGCATCAGCTCTTCTCTGTCTTGATGCTTGAGGTATAATTTTATGTGTTAGGAGGATATTTTAATTAAACCATTACAGTTGTAGTAAATGAGTGAGGGGAGTTAAAGAAAAGTAAAGGTATGTCTTCAAGGACAAAAAAAAATCAACGAAAATGTTAGAAATTTTAGTGGCCATAGAGGTGTGTCATTAAATGGAGGTGTCAAGGATTCCAGAAGAGATATAGAAAAAAAAAAAAAAAAAAAAAAAAAAAAAAAAAAAAAAAAAAA
>VZUI01078160.1:0-16884 GCA_013401135.1 Cettia cetti
CCCCGGCGCGGTGGGCGCCATCATGGCCGCCGGGGGGCGGCTGCACCCGCCGCGGCCACGTGGGGCAGGGCCCACCGCGCGCTCCGGCCGCTGCAGCCCTGGCCAATCGCAGCCCAGGCCGCCGGACAGCGACCAATGGCAGGCCGGCTCCCGCCCTAGGCCCCGCCCCCAGCCGGGGGCCGCGCTCACATCCCCGCGCCCTCAAGGAGAAGGAAGCGACCCAAGCAACGCCCACCACGGCCGTACCGCCCCTTGCGGCGGCGTAGCCAATGGGAAGCGAGAGGGGGCGTGTCCTCGGCGCGGAGAGGCTATAAAGGCTTGGCGCGGCAGGCGGGAAGGGGTAAGATGGCGGCGTAGAGGGGACTGGTGTGACCTGCACCCATCGTGCCGCGTCCTCGCAGGAGGCGGGCGGGTCCCCGCGCGGCAGCCCCGGGCGCTGCGTGGCGGAGAGACGAAGAGGAGGAAAAAAAGGGCGCCGCTGCCGCAGCCGCCGCCATGCCCAACATCAAGATCTTCAGCGGGAGCTCGCACCAGGACCTGTCCCAGAAGATCGCCGACCGCCTGGGCCTGGAGCTGGGCAAGGTGGTCACCAAGAAGTTCAGCAACCAGGAGACATGGTGAGGCGGGGCGGGGCGCGGCCGCACTACAGCTACCGGCAAGCCGCGCGGCGCTGCGCCGCTGGGTATCGCGCGGCCTCCGCGCGGGGGGTGATGGGGGTTGTAGTTCGGGGGCCGTGCGGTCGGGCCCGGCAGCGGAGCAGCGGAACCGTACTCGGAGACATCCCCGGAGCGCTCCCCCGAACCCCTGCTGCCCGGAGCGCTCGGCTGCATCGCGCACGTCCCCCGGGCAGAGGCGTGTCTCGGTGCGGGACGAGGCCGGGCCGCGCTGCGCTCCGGGAGCCATGTGCGGCCCGGGCCGTGCCTGCTGCGGCGTCCCCCTCACGGCGCCGGCCCCACACGGGCTTCAGCCGCCGCGTTTGGGGCTTCCCCCCACCCGGGGCCGCGCGGGGCTCTTGAACTTCGAGGTTTTATGTCACCCGGCCGCTGTGGCAAGTGTTGAAGCGGTGGAATTCGCCACCCGGACCTTGCTCCCTCCACCCCAAATCCGCGAGCTGATGGGACGGCACCTCTCGGAGTTACACCTACACTGATTAGGCTTTTTTATGCTTAAATCTAAACTCTCATGACTTAAGGCTTGATAATTTTGTGTTTAGCATGTAGCTGGTACCTTTAAACTTCGCTGAGGAGCTTCAGAGTCTTAGAAACTATTGATAGAATTCTTAACGAAAGAGAAGAGACTCACGCCTCCGTGCATCCCACGGTGCATTTGCAGTCATGCAGTCTCTTTCCCTCAAGCTTTGAAACCTAACATTTGCCTTGTTTTATGTATCTGTGCTTTAAAAATCTTGCTGCCATCCTACGTAAAGCTGAAGGGGAGGTTTAAAGTCGTTCAGAGCTCCTTAAGCTTGCTTTAGAAAATACACTAACCGTGTATACACCACAGAGTATAATACGAAGATCCTCGATTGCTCCAACCCACTCCTTCTGGAAACAGTATTTTTTTTTCCCCACAAAAATCCAGGATGTACATGTGACGTACAATATTGTGTTTCTCTTGCCATGGGTATTGATTGTAAAACCTCACAGGTAGTACAAGGAGTTGTAGAGGAGTTATAAAAAGTTCTGTTTGATTTACAGCCCTTGCACTGTTCTCATTGTTCTTTATTAACTGCTCTTGCCCATCTAGTTGGCTGGACAGCAGGTTCCTATGTCAGCAGGTAATGTGACTTGAAGACTTAAAATACATCTTATTTACCCCAATAAATAACAGGTATTCCCTAAAAGAGTAAGACTGTTTCAACTGGCTAATTCATAGGATTTTTTTGTACCATAAATACCTTAAATCATCCTAATATTGGAGATGACACTTGTGTGCTAGCTGCTGATAATCAGACCCCAACAGAGAATTCTCACTGACTCAAACTCTCCACAAGAGATGGATGCATCCTGTAAGTCAGTGGGCAGTAAAGATGACAGCAGCTCGCTGATGGATATTGAACACTAAGGCTATAAATAGATAACAGTCATCAAAAAAAGTTTGAAGAAGAGATCAGAAAGGTCGGAGAAGGAAATATTAGAATTAGAGCTCTAGCCTGAGGGGTTCTGTAAGTGAAGTGGTTTCTTTCCCACTCTTTCTGGTGCAGGTGTCTCCATATGTGCACTGGAGCTGGCATTTTGCTGCTGGCAAACAGGACCTTTGGCTTGTATTCAGGCCCTTCATCAGCAGGGATTAGTGTGCACTGCATCCAGGAAGAAATTAACCCCAAAAGCCTTTCCAGAGTGAAACGCTGGAGTGCTTCTCTGCTGGAGCCACTGAATGGCTGTTAGGACTCTCAGTGTGATAATTGGCTGCAGGGTTGCTGTGGTAGCAGTTTGACCCCACTCTGTCTGGCCATGGTTCTTGCTCCTTTGTACACTGCTGCTTTTAGAGGTGGCTGTGCTTGTGATTCCAAGGAACAAGGCCTGCTCTGGGTGTTTACATGCCCAGCTCGTGTTGAGATCAAGAGTACAAGCTGAGTGCTTCTAGCCTTAGTGGCCACACCATTAAATCTGATCAGTGAGTGCTGTAAAATAGCCACTGAGCAAATAAACAGCAGTGTTGCTGCTCAACAGCCTGGGTGATCTGGCACCATCACCCACAGAGTCTTGGGAATGCAGTGCCTTGGTTGCTCTGCAGGCACAGGTAATGGCTGTGCTTTAATTTGTGTTTGGCTACAACTCTCTTCTCATCTGTTTCCAGCGTGGAAATAGGCGAGAGTGTTCGTGGGGAGGATGTCTACATTGTGCAGAGCGGCTGTGGGGAAATCAATGACAATCTGATGGAGCTCCTCATCATGATAAATGCCTGCAAGATTGCCTCAGCCAGCAGAGTCACAGCTGTCATCCCCTGCTTCCCTTATGCCCGGCAGGACAAAAAGGACAAGGTAAGGGATGTGGTAAAGGTTTCTGCAGGAAGGTGAATGCATCTTGAAAGTCCTGACTGCTGGAGAGGATTTAAATGAAGTTTTGTCATCTCCTCTGAACATCCAACCTCTCTTCATTTCGTTAAACTTTGGGATATTGGACTGCAAAACAATCTTTTTATAAAGATCTAGTTCTTGAAAATATACTAAAGTCTAATCACTAGCTGATGAAAAGATGCAATGTTAATGAGTTCTCCTTTTAGTAACTGCATGTGAATCACTGCCTGCAAGCAGAAGGCTGACATCTTGATGAAGGAGTTGAACTTGTCTTATACTGTCTTTTTTTTCCTGTACCAGAGTCGAGCTCCAATCTCTGCCAAGCTGGTTGCAAACATGCTGTCTGTGGCAGGTGCAGATCATATCATCACCATGGACCTGCATGCATCTCAGATTCAGGTAGGAGCAAAAATCAGGAAAGCACTTAACCAATTCCAGCCTGGGCCTCTTGACTGCTTTGCAAACTTTCCAGTCAGCTGCTTTTTTGAGATACTACAGTGATCAAGACTTGGGAATTTGGGACTGGATGGGGAGGTGGGGAACAGGTTCACTTGTAAATGAAAGTATAGTTGTTCTTCAGACTGAGTGTATTGGGTCTTGTGTAAATGAACTAGTAAATGATCTCTACAGCTTTGTTGCCACACAGTGACGCTGTTTATTCTTTGCTAGACCTTAAAGGAATGTGAGATAGAGTGTCCTTAAATTCTGAGCAGAGCTTTCTGATACTTAGTGTGTTCTCTTGGAGGAGTGAGCAGTTAGTTCTGCCCTCAGGTGTCCTGGCACAGCTGCATTTGTGGGTTTAGTTTACCAGGACAGTGATCTGATAGCTTGCCTCTGGGAAGATGGGCAATCCACTTGTATCCATTCAGTGCCACCCTCCCACACAAGCTGGCTCTCTCCCATGCTGGTAGTGAATTGAAAATCATTCATAGCCATTGTTGGCTTATGAACAAAAGATCTCACAGAGCAACTAAGATCTTGACCCAGGCTGTGTAAGAAAACCAGCAAGAATATTTGCCAGTGAGAGGAGGGGCTGCCAGCTCAATTTGATTTTGTTTCTCTCCACCTTGAGCAAGTGCTTAAGATCAAGAAACAAACTCAGTGCAACTGAAAGGGGTGTTGCAGAGGGAAGGATGTCTGTTGTATTGCTGCAAAGGGTAAGGTAGCTACTGCCTGGTGAAGAAGTGGGCTGGTTGTTTTAATAGTTGTAAGTGCAGTCACTCACACTGCAGTATGATTTGCCCAGAAATACTGTCTCAGGTGAAAAAAAAAATAAAATCTGTGGGGGCACAGCTGAGAAGGCTCTTAGAAAGAGCATGAAATAACTGAGCCCAAGGGGGTCCCCCTCTTCCTTAAGGGCTTGGAATTGGTGTCTGCCATAGGGCTAACCTTGCACCAGCAGCAGAGATGAGATTTAATGGGATAATTTGTGCATATGTGCTTCCAGCACCTGACTGGTTTCAGCCTGGTTCTTGGAGCTGCTGTGTTGCTGAGCACAGAAGGAATGATGGTGAGAAGGGTCTGTTACCCTGTGCCTTGAAGGGTTCCTCAGGAGTACCTGCCCCTCACTCTCCTGCCTGTTACTCCAGGGTTAACTTCTGGCATTTAGTGACCTGTGAGATTTGGAGAAGTCTGCAGGGTCACTGTAAAGTTACAGAACCAGCTGCATTGGTTTAAAGACAGATGTTACTCAAGCCTGGTTTGTAGATGTGAACAGTTTGGATAATGAGCTTTAAAGACTGACTGTAAACAGGCAGCCAGCTGCTCTGGAAATGAGTGCATTTGCAGCAGGCTTTCTGCAGCCCTCAGGACAGAACTAGTTTCATTTTGTGGAGGTGTTAGATATAAAGTGTTATTTATGCTGCTGAACTATTTCTGGCTCTGAAGACTTCTTACATTACTATTCTGTGTATCCCAAAGACTACTGCCTTTGCATCAAGGGAAGTAAAAAGGAAAGCTGTGGAAAGGTGATGACTGCATGCCTGATGATATAGAAGGCTTCTTACAGCTGTTTCTGGAGTGGGACTTTCAGCTGCATCTGTTCCTGTTGTCTTCCTTGCAGGGTTTTTTTGATATCCCTGTTGATAATTTATATGCTGAGCCTGCTGTACTGAAATGGATCAAAGAGAATATTCCAGAGTGGAAGAACTGCACCATTGTTTCACCAGATGCTGGTGGAGCCAAGAGGTGAGCTGTCAGACAGGTAGCTTGACATACTGCTTCTGTCTCTACTTCAGTGTGACCCTGTTTTTAAAACATGTTCCTTCTGTCAGTCTGCCTTCTCTCAGACAGTCTGGGACAGCTGGTGGAGGGTGGTCAGATTTTCTTCCTAGGGAATGTTTAGAAGGTTTCTTGGGCTACATGGAGGATTAAATAGCTTCTAGAATCACAGCTGCATAGGTAGGAAGTGCACAACAGCTACATCCCTTGGACTAAACCAGTTTGTACAAGGGTATTTATGCCAATTGAAGGAGGAAATAGTGTAGCTTACACCCCTGTGCCAAGGCAAGCTTACTGCTGATGATTAATGATACATTTTTATCCAGGCTGCTTTCTTTGCAGAATTTAACTTAGTCTGTTGAGGCATTTTCTTCCTCTATTACCCTGGATTTGAATATCTGGCTGTGATTTAAGCCTGCTGCCACTCTCCATCTTCCCTGAGAACGAGGAACATAGATGATTTCTATCCAAAAAGCAGCAGCATATGCCATAGCACATTTCTATTTTGATAGCCTGACAATCTCCCATCTCCCTGCAGACAAACATGCCAGTTTGTGGGCAGCTCAGAATGTTCCCAGGTGCTTTTTAGGAGAAACTAGGCTGTTCCTTGGTGCTTCTGTCTGAGGGCTACATGTGAACAGTAAAGGGATACAGATGTATTCTTTAATCCAGGGCTGTCACACCAAAATGTTGGTGTGTGCTGATCTGATTCAGGTGCCTCAGAGTGTTTTAAGTGATGTGTTACAAACAGCCAAGACACACTGACACCACAGGTCACTGTGTGTCACACATGACACTGTGTGTCACACATGACACTGTGTGTCACAGCTCTGCTGTGGTCCATGCATGGAAAGACCTTCTGGATATTCAGCTATTTCTGTAGCTTGTTGCATAACACAGTATATGAAGTGCCAAACCAGCCAGATATAATCTGACTCATGAAAAAAATCTGCTCAAAAGCCTCTTATAATGAAATGTGTTGATCTTGGTTGGTGCAGTAGTTTATGGAGATATGCAAAGCCAAATACTTCAGTTTAGTTTAACAGCCTTGTGTAGGATAGCCAGGATGATAAGTCTGATGTAGTGGGACTAAGAGTCTACTTACCTAAAGTGTAGAATGTCTTGGGAGCATGTGTGTTTTACTCCTTCCACCCTTAATGCTTTTAAACTCTTTACTATTCATCGGTATCAATAAAATTCATCTATTTACTACTTAAAATTACATCTCATTTACTATTCATCAGTATCAATCAAACTTTATAAAGTTAAGATCCCTCTACTAAGGTTGTTTTGCAGTCACTTTAATGAAAATAAATGTGAGGTGGTGCATTTGAATTTCCTGCACGTGTAATCCTGCCACAATCTGTGCCAGTGCTTGTGTGCATGATGATTGAGTGCTTAGAAGAGTGACAGTAAAGCCCTGTCATAGCACAACTTAAGCCTTCCCAGTGTAGTGTTACAAAGATGACAACTTTCCAAGTGTTTGGATCACTTCAAGTTTGCTGACCTTGCTGGTTGAAGTTTGTTTTCAGTTTAAATGCAAATTAGTTTACAGTGGTCATGATGAAAGATGAGATCTGTTCACTGTCACCGAGAGAGATTAGCTCAGAGCTTGCAGTTCAGCTGCTTGAAGGGAGGCTAAGGTGGCAGAGTGCTTCTATTAATTGCTTGAGAGCAGCAGCAGATGTGGTGACAGCTCCTCTTAGAAGAGGAAGAGCTGTGACTGGAGTTAAGTGTTTGGGCGCCGCTCTCTCCTCAGAGTGACGTCCATCGCAGATCGGCTGAACGTGGACTTTGCCCTCATCCACAAGGAGCGCAAGAAAGCCAACGAGGTGGATCGCATGGTGCTGGTGGGGGACGTCAAGGACAGAGTGGCCATCCTGGTGGATGACATGGCAGACACGTGTGGCACCATCTGCCACGCTGCAGACAAGTGAGTGGGGCTGCCTTCCTGAACACTGTGTCATTAAACAGATTATTTACATGACAAGTTTCACATGGCTCCTGCAGTTTCTTCATTATTCATGTTATACAAAGTAAGGAAAAAAAAAAAAATCCAGTTGCAGTTCTCCCAATGGGAATAGGTAGAAGACCATAGTGTCTTTTTTTTTTTTTTTCCCAGCACTGACTATGCTAGGTAGAACTAAGTGTTGTCTGGTCCATCAGCTGATTTTGTATTAGAAAGAAGCATTTCAATTTTTGATACCATTCATGCCTTTTACACTAGGAACACCAACATACGCAAGATGGTTAACTGTTAAAAAAAGTATTAAATATTAGTGCAGTATTTCATGCTGTATTAAATACAGTATTAAAGTATTAACACAGTATTAAATATCTGCTACCTTGTGTAAGCAAAAATTACAGAAGGTGATTTGTATGATGTGTTCCAAATATTCCAGAGCTAAGAACAATGGAGTTTTTTCAGTGTGTGCTTTGCCTGTGGTGGATTTCATGATACTTGTAAAATTTTTTTTTTCCCCAAGTCAATAGAATCAAAGGTAGCCTGTTCCCTAAGCACATGATGCTGTCTCCTGTCATGCTTACCATGTGCCCTGCACTAATATCAGCTTCATACTTACTGAGAATTCCTCTTCCTTCTCCTTCACTCCCCCCTTGCAGGCTTGTGTCAGCTGGAGCCACCAAAGTTTATGCCATTTTAACTCACGGGATCTTTTCTGGGCCAGCAATTTCCCGGATCAACAATGCCTGTTTTGAGGCAGTTGTAGTCACAAATACAATACCCCAGGAGGACAAGATGAAGCAGTGCCCTAAAATCCAGGTGAGCATCTATTTTCTGTCACTCCTGAGGGGTGGTAGCCTTGTCTGTTCACCTGTTGGGGGTGAAAACCCCACAATACTGTGTAGTGCTGCCAGTGGTTCTGTTGGCACTGCCATCAGTGTTGCCTAGTTCTCTTGGCCCTCTTTCTGTGGGGTAACAAACATGTTACAGTGATAGAAAACAGCTTCTCTTCCAGTTCATCTCAAACAGTTCATTAAAGGATCTTTTTTTCAGGGCTTGTTTTACCTAGATCAGGTGTATGATTTAATGGGGCCACAATGTAGGCAAGCCTTTGGATGTGTGCCCTTTGGAGGAGTGATGTGCTGATGATGTGCAGTGCTGAAACAGACGCAGACAGGAACTTCTGATGTTGGTGCTGACAGCTTTGTTGTGTATTCACTTTATGCCCAGCCTTTGCCATCCATATGAAAACTAAAAGCTGATAATGAGCCCCAGAATCTGCTGTCCAGCCAGTTCTCAATCCACTCAGCCAGTGTACACTTCTTGAGTTTGCCTGTGAGGGTTCCATGGCTGACAGTGTCAGAAGCCTTGCTGTAGTTGACAATATCCACTGCTCCCCCCTCACCCATCCAGGTAGTTGCTTCCTTAGAGAAGGTGATGAGGTTTGTCAAGCAGGATTTGCCTTTGGTGAATCCATGCTGACTATTCCTGCTCATGTTCTTGTCATCCACGTGCAGAAAGATGGTCCCCAGAATGAAGTGCTCTGTCTCCTTTCCAGGGGTTGATGTGAAGCTGAGTGGCCAGTATTTCTGGGTTGTATTTGCTTTATTCCAGTCCTCAGGCACTTCAGTTGATGTCCAGGACCTTTCAAAGTGGATCTGTGATGTTTGCCAGCTCTCTCAGTACTCAGGAATGCACCCCATCAGGGCCCACAGACTTGTGACTGTCAAGCCTGGCCAAGTGTCCTCTAACCCAGTCCTCCCTAAGGAGAAATCTTCCTTCCAGCATTCCCTAACCCCTTTCTCCTGATGCAAAGAAGGTGCTCCCTAACTGCCTTCTCTGCATTCTCTGTCACCCCTTCCCTTTAGTAGCAGGCCCACATTATTCTTAGGTGTTTCCAAATACGTCACTAACAAAAGGAAAGCATTATTGTTGTCCCTGATGTCCTTTTCCAGATTTAATTCCAGATGGGCCTTGCCTTCACACCACCACTATGTAGGACACAGGCATTTGGAGAATTCTGGCACTACTCACACTCAGCCAATACTGTGGTGTGAGTGTAGAAGCTTCCCCACTGCTGGGCTGCTGGTGAAAGGGAAACTGAAGTGGTTGAAGCTGCAGTCAATTTTAAGCTGCTTTTGGAAATATATTATAAGCTGATTGCAAGCTGATGTTGGGTTGCAATTCTTTCAGCACTAACTTCTGGATGATACTCCTGCATCATCTAAAACATTTCTGGTGCTTCACCTTGTTTCCAGGCTGCACACTGCAGCTGGTGTAGGCAGAATGATAAAGTGGCACCCTTTGTGTGAGTAGCTGTAGCCAAAGATTGCAGTGGAGCAGTTTTCCAGGCTCTCATTTAATACCTCACATTTACACACTGATGTCTGATGTTGAGGAAAACAGCTAAAGGATTTGTCACAAGTCTCAGGCTTTACTCTGCAGCTTGTTGATTTTTTTCCCCTTTAGAGACAAACTATCTAGAAGATAAAATATATTAAATATGGTTTTAACTTGGTTTCTTGAATGCACCATGAATATGGTGATTCTTACTAGACCATATATATTGAAATGCTCTAGCTGTGGGGATTCAGAGCTGGGATTTGGCTGAGACTCGACTTTTCCTCCTGCTACCTGTCTGCCCCAGCAGATGGAGCCAGCACAATGCCTGGGAGTTGAGTTGCAGCACAGCAGCTTCGCCTCTCAGGCTGCTGGCAGCAGTGGTAAAACCTCTTGGCTCGGGGGAAGTGATTTCATCTTGATTTAGACTGCCCTAACTTCTCTGCACAGAGTGAATAAGAGAGTCCTGTGGTAAACAGACTGAGCCTGGGGACTCTGAGCAAAGCAAGGCAACAGTAGACTGTAACTCTGACAGTCCAACTAGAATATTTGTAGGATATCTTCAGGCTTATATGTAATTAAATCCTAATCCTGTGTAGGAGTGATTTGTCTGCATCTGGCATGTTACAGATGTGGATGATGAGTTTATTCTTTTGGTTCTCCCTGACTTCCCAGCCGTTCTTTCAAGCTTGATGCCTTTTCTCAATGGCTCTGATGCATCTTTCTTCCCTTGCAGGTGATTGACATCTCAATGATCCTTGCAGAGGCCATCAGGAGGACTCATAATGGGGAATCTGTTTCCTACCTATTCAGCCATGTCCCTTTATAACAACAGATGTCAGCTGCTGCTTGTATGGCTTTTTTTTTTAAAACCAAAAGTTGTTCAGCTTGTTGTAAAGTTCAGTAGAAGACTCTGCTTGTTCCAGTGCAGCTCTCCACAGCTCCTGCTTAAGTCAGGCTTAATGGCTCTGTTCCCAGCACTGGGAGGCTGGAGGGGGAAAGCTCATCTCTGAAACAGCCAACTCCAGCAGCACCCCTGTGCTTGGGGCTGATCAGTAGCACTGACTCAATTCTGCAGGTGTGTGGAGAGCAGGACTGACACATGGCTAATTGCCACAATTATTTTGAGGGGGGGAGGGAGAGGGTTTGTCTGTGGGCAGGGTTAGATGATCTGGCATGCACACCCTAAATTGTTTGGGAAGTAGAGCTCCCTAGGACATGTTGATCTGGATCTGCAGCAAGAGCCCAAGAGACTGCTGGCTGTCTTACCACTCTGTACCTGAGAGAGCCCTGGAGAGTGCTGGGGAAGTTTGGGTCTTGACCAAGCTTGACCCTTGGTGAAGCCCTGGGAGACACCTAGGATTTAGTTCTGCTTCCTCCCAGGACAGGAGATCAGTGTAGCTTGCAAATGTATATTCCTCTTAATTGTTGATGAAATTAAATGCCCTTTAGTGCACTACACAGCAGTGAGGGTGAGAGCAGAGTCTGTGCAGTGCTGTGTTAGCTTAGTGGGGAAGGTGCATCCTGGACAAGTGTTCTTTTTAGAAAACTCTGACATAGAGAACTTGTGGTGGTTGTGTGCTTTGATTTCTAGTGCAGGCTAAAACCAGCTTCTCAATTTCACAGCTTCCTGTTAGCCTTGCTAGCTAACTACAGGACTGCAGTCATGCCCTGCAGCTGCACCTTGACCTGCTGTGCCACCCCCTGACCCTTTTTTTACCAGTACAGTAGTAAACAGAGCCTCTTTATCCAACAGCAGCAGGGTTGTTGCATCTAGCAAGTGCCTGCTCAGACACTGGGGTGACCTGAAACACAACAGCTTTGTGTCCAGCTGGCTCAGCCTCTCGTTCATTGCCTGTTACAGTCCTGTTATCCTGGAAGTTACTGACACATTGTCCTGCGCATTGTCTGCCTTTTTGCTTGTTGAAAATACCTTAAAGCCAAGGAGCACTGCAGGTTGCAGGACAACAAAACCTGAAGGAAGCCTTTGAAGTGGGTCTGATGCTTTCCAGGAGAGTTTATGGCAATGGGTTGAAGAGGCTAGTGAGACATAATACTGGGAAAACTACAGATTTAACACCAACCTGACAGGCCACAAAGTGCCTGAAAGAAAAATACCAAAACTAGAGCTGGCTGAGGCTCTTGGATGTAATAAGTATCATCTGAAACTTGAATACTTAGAAAATGTACCAGACAATCTTAAGGTAAACTGCTAAGTCTCTCTTGAACTCTTACGGTTTATAGACCAAACTGTTTTATTCTGGTTTTGTTTTTGTTTTTTTTTTTTTTTAATAAGCACTCCTCTTTTTATTTGTTTTTGAGCTGGAGGAAGGGAAAAAAGGGAAAAGAAGGAACTTGAAATTACTTTCTGAAGTAACCAGCATGGCTTTGAGAGGCTGGGGGCTGGGGTATAAGTGGAACTAACTGGAAGATGTGGTTAAAATCTAGGGAAGTACTTCTTTAGTTGTGCCTTTTACTGAAGACTTCTCTCCCTTCCTGAACTCCTGTCCTGTGGCAACGTTAACACTTCTATTAGTGTAGAACTTTTCTTTTTGTATAAGAATTGGTGTTTGTCTGGAAACTGTGCATCTCTTGCTTCTTTGCTTTGCATCCTGCACTGAGCTCTCCTGAGAGTCTGTGATCCCACCTCCTGTATGGGAGCCCCTGCTGCCATCCTGCTGCTGCTCTGAGAGCCAAAAGCCAGGACATCAGAGCAGCTCTGGGAGGATTTTCAGCAGCATTTGTGTTTAAAGTTTAGACCTGATGAAGGAATTAAACTTTTATTTAAAAACCAAGGCCTCTGCCTGTAAGTGCTTCTAAATATCTTAAGTGACATGAATCTTGTGAGTTGGGTCATTTTAAGGGCAGATTGTAAAGTAATTCTTATTTAGAAGGGACCTTGGAAGGTCATCTGGCTTAACCTTTGTGCATGTGGCCAGCTGTGAGGTTCAGCTTGGCTGTGCACACATAGCATGGGGCCAAGCACTGAGCAATTGCTTTTGTCCATGTCTGATTTCCTGGACTTAATTGTTAGAGGTGGTAGTGCAGCTTCTCTAGTACTGTTCAATTATGTATCTGAGCAGATTTGTTCACGTAATGTTCAGGTGGGGGAAGCTTGAATATTTTAACAAGTACAAATAAAGAATTTGTAAGTGTCTCGCACAAAGCTGATCAGAGACAGAAGGATTATGTCCTGAGGAGCACTTGCTCTGACTAAACCCTGATCCTTTCTCATTGTGTGTTCAGATGGGAAAGTATAAATGAAGTCAGGATGATATGGCAGGTCTAGAGAAAGATCCTTGGCATTACAGACAGACTTCCAGGCCTGGACTGAGCATGACCACAGCCTCAGGCAGACATTCGCTCAGGATCACAATCCTTGTCCATCTGTTAAAATGTCTTGCAGTAATGACCAGTGAATAAGTGAAAAAACATGGGTTTTTCCCCTCCAAATAGCAGGGTGATACTGTGGGTCTTGTCCAGATTATGCAGCAGATTTCACCTTCCTTTGATAATAAAAAAGAACAGAGCTTTAGAGCCATTTGTAAACAGGAGACCATTGCTATTAGTGAGTATATTATGTTTTTTTAGTTACTTCAATAAAACCAGGGGGTTGAGTTGGGAGAGGGCACAGACTTAATCTGCTGTTTGACATTGGAGCTCTTCAAAAGGATGGGAGATCCCTCCCTGGGACAGTTCTCATACCCTAGTAAAGTTACTCTGCTCTGAAACCTTCAGATCGGATGGGATGGAGACTTCACCAAGCCTGAAGGTGAGCTGTGGGGTGTCCTAGGCTTTCCTCACAGCTGCCTGTACAGTTACTACTGTACAAAGCAAGTTATTTCCCAGGAAAAAAAAAACTCAACTGAGTCATTGGCTGTACTGCAGCAGTCTGGAGGAGCAGGAGCAGCTCCCTCTGCCACAGGCACAGCCAGAGTGTGGCTGCAGGTGTGAGGACGCTGGTATTGGTGCTGGCAGCCACCTCGTGCCTGTGCTGCCTGCTGTGAACTCACAGGAGCAAGGAACACATCAGGCACTAGTCCTGTATCAGCTCACCCTGCCTGGGTACCTGAAACTAATGCACAGGGTGGGAGCTGAGCTTACCAGGTATGCCTTGCAGTGAGCAGGATGTGCCCACTGTTTAAAGCACAATGAGACACATCTCAAAGTAATTTGGTGGCACCTCCCTCCTGCCTTACTGATGTAAAGAGGTCTCCTGGAGTTGGTGTAAAGAAAGCAGCACCTTGTCTTGCTGCTGTTGGGTAAGGGGAAAATGATGCTAGCAAGCCTTTCTGTAACAGAAGCAAAATCCAGGGGAGGAATGAGCCCTCCTGTAAGACACAACAGCCTCGTATGCGGCTGCCTTCCAGGGCTCTCTGCTCCTGCCCTGATGGATGTGAAGGCTTGTGGCAGGAGGCTGGGGTGAAAAGAGAAAGTGCTGTAACCCTGTGGAGCGGCTCAGCCTGGCAGCTGTCACGGTGGTGCCCTGCAGGCAGATGGGTCAGGAGGCTGAGAAAAACCTCTGATTAGAGAAAAGTTCCTGCCTCTTTCCTGTACAGGAGAATAAGGCATTCCTGGAAATGGCTATTGGGGAGGCTGTATCAGCCCTTGCAGTCTTGTTCTGTGTGAGATTTAAAACCCATCTAAAATGGCTGGCAGTCAGTCTGTGCTATTTCAGGTCAGGGCTGTTTTTGCTTTCTCCCTATCTGTTGATGTCTCATTTCTTCTGTTATAAATTATTGAAAGCAGAAATGCCAAAAGACGTAAGAAAGAAGCTGGTTGTGCAGTTATGGGAGGCTTTGCTAATTTGTCAGGGGGAAAAGCTCTTGCTGGGATATAAGCTCCTTTCTTGTTCTTTGTGCAAGATGGGTTTTAGCAGCTCCCCAGCAGCAGCCCCACCTCTCCCCTGCTGGCAGTGCACGGGGTTGGCTTTAAAGCTGTTCTGGCCGTGGTTTGTACCGAGAGTGGCGGTGCCTGTGTGGCTTGAGGAAGGGGGAGCTCCCCTTCCCCTGCCTGCGTGGCCGCCGTGGTGGCTTTGTGCCCAGACCACGGGGGACAAAGTGCTGCTGCAGCATCAGGACATGCAACACATTGCCCAGGGGCTGAGCCTTGCCAGGGCGGGTGCAGCTGCTCTGCTGAGGGGCTGGGAGGATGGTGAGCACGTTTTTGGGTGCAGCTGGTGCTGGCAAGGGGCTGTGCACAGGCAGGGTGGGGATCAGGTTCTTTTGCACTCGCTGCTGCCAGGGACAAAAGCTACGTCAGACTGCAGCATCCACAAAGGAGAAGCATGTGGAGAACAGGCAAGCAAAGGGGGAAGATGAGCACAGCCAGAGAGTAGACACATGGTAAAACACTTGTCTGACTATTTGCATGAAGGCAAAAAGGATTTCCTGCCTTCATTCTGAAACTGAATGGATGTTTTGGTTCTCGCTGGCTGTGCAGGAACGATGAGCCTTTTCTCGCTAGGGCTGGGCTGTGTGATGCAAGCTCTGCAGGGTGGGTTTGAAGGATGCTCGTGAAGGCAGCCCTGCCTCGGCTTGCAGCTCCTGGCTCTGTGGCACTCTGCAAACCTGGTCCTGCCCCCAAAGCAGAGCTGCTCTGGGAGCAGCCTGGCCTGGAGCTCTGCCTGCAGCCTCTCCCTCTCTCCCTCCCCCAGGCACAGGATCGGGAGGCTGTTTGCCATCACACTCCTCTTGGAGGAGCAGCCTGGCCTTAGATCTTGGCCTTTGCCTTTTCAGTATTTGCCAACTCTTGTTGCTTCTTGAATTCAGAGCCCATATTCTGCCTGGAGCGAGAAGGTGCCTCAGGGTTTGTGGCAAAGGGCCACCTCCGGCCGTGACCTGCTGTCGCTGGATAGCACCAGTCCCTCCTGCCAAGACGGCAGTCGTCTTGCTAAAGAACACAAAGCAAGTGTTCCCTCCGGATTGCTGGGGATTTTCTCTACAAAATCTCCAGTAAGCCCTGAGCAAAACCCAGAGGCTGGCAGGCCAGGAGGAGGTGGAGGTGAGAGCTCCTGCAGCACAGCTGCTACCCCTTGGTGCTCTGTAACAGTTTCACCATGGCACCAAGATTTCTGCAGAAAGGTTTTGGCAAGCCTCATCTGCAGTCAGGATACTTTTTCTTTTGCCTCTTCCCCTTCCCCTCATTCCCTTCAGCACCTGCAGGACCCTCCTGGCCCTCTACCCCCTCTCTATCCTGGTGGCCAGCGTTCAAGTACCCCCCAGCCTGCCACTGTCCTTCCTGCAGGGATCAGACAGGCTGCCTGCACTGCCCCTTGGCTTTTTCCCACCAAAGGTATTTCTTCCACTTGCACACCAGCCCATCTGCACAGTTTGGGCTGCTCCCCAGGCTTGCTGCAGCCAAGCAAGAGCCTGTGAGTATGGTCAGCTTCTTGTCCACCCATGCGGCTTCTTTAGTGACCAAATCTCCCCAGGAAGGGCTGTGGCCAAAGAAAGTGCAGACATGAGCTGGGCAGTGGCCAAGCATCTCTCACAGGTGTTAGAAGAGGGTACCGGGTTTAGCCCAAGGCTTGCTTTATTCAAGTTCTGCTTCAGCAGTGGGAGCATCCCTGGACACACACAGAGGCCACAGCTGTCTCCGTTGCTGTGCGGCATCTGCTTCTGGTGGGTCGAGGCTTTGGAGTCATCTGCTCTCATGGGGTCCAGCCTGCTGCCCCTCACACCTGGCACCCAGGTGCGTGTGCGCACAGGAGTGGCAGCGGGAACCACGCCCGTTTGTGGGGGCAGCAGGAGCTGTGTCCGCGCGTGTTGAGGGGCCGTGTGGCGCCTGTCCGTGTGTGTTGTGAGGGGGTGTGTGCTCCGTGTCCCCGTCCCAGGGACTCCCTCCCTCCCCGTCCCCCTCCCTCCCCGTCTCCCTCACGCCCCTCACGCTCGGTCCCGCTCGCGCCCCCGTCGCGCGGCACGGCGGGAACGGCCGCCCCCTGGCGGGCCACGCGCTTCCCGGCGGGCGGGCAGCCAATGGGCGCGCGGGCTGGGCGGTGGCCGGGGTATAAAAGGCTCCGCCCCGCGCGGCGCGCGCTCCAGACTCACCTGGACGCGCAAGGAGTAGGATCGCTATCGGAACCGGCAGCCACCGCACATCGCAGCCACCGCACATCGCCCCGTGCAGCGCCGCAGGTACGGGCTGGGCCGCGCAGGGGGGGCCCCGGGCAGCGCTGCTGCGAGGAGGGACTCGCCGAGGCGCCCCGGGGCGGGGGCTGCGGGCGCGGCGGGTCCCGGGGGGCATAGCTGCCTGCTGCGGGGAGGGCTCCCCCGGTCTGTGCGGGCACCGGGAGGCCGCTCCGCACGGCTGCCCGGGCCCGGGGAGCTGCGCGGTGCCCGGG